>APFE030850699.1:50588-98674 GCA_000404065.3 Pinus taeda | reverse complement strand
GGAATAATTGGGAAAAATAGTTGGGGAATATAGGCAATGGGAAACAAGGGAAAAAGAAGCCTTGGCAACAATGATTTTTGAAAACCCTACAACAAACTTTTCACTTGAATCCTTATAGCAATTTGATGAACATGGAGGGTTTTGTACACTTGGTTTTCATGACAAATATATGCTAATTCCTTCATATACACCATCAAGAAAACAAAATCAAGTCATGATTGCAGGCCTACCTGTGAATTTATGCTTGAGGAGAGGTGATTTGAGTGATTTCTTGGCGAATTGCAGGCATAAACCCTATGCGCCGCACGCTTTACCCAATGCGCCACGCGCTCTGAGTGCGCCGCGCCTGTGTTAATTTACACTACAAAAGTTCGCCTGATGCGTTGTGCGCCTCTGGTGCACCGCGCGCCTATCCTGATGCACCGCGCACCCTGAAGCTGACCCAAAGTACTCACAAACTTGCCACAAACTTGCAAAATCGCCCTTGAACGATATTCTTAGCTCTCAAAATGTGGAATAGGTTGCAAATGAGGAGAAATGTCTTGATATAGCATCCATTTTAATTTTTGCTCAATGAAAACCCATTTTACTTATGTTTGGTTGTTGACACTTTTTCAAAATTAATAGGCTCTGACCTTTTTGGTTTCCTTCATAAAATAGGTTGAAATGATGATTTTCTCTGATAATTTTTTGCAGGGATAGCTCTGATACGCTTCAGCAAAGGAGACCAGTGCTGCACTTGAACAATTGAAGAACTGAAAATTTTGACAATTTTTACAAAAATGAGGTGGCGACTCGTCTTCAAAACAGAGTTTTGAAGAGAAGTCCTTATTCAGCTGTACAATGGTGAGAATTATTGAAGTGATGATATATCAAAGGCATCCCTCTGGCCTGTTGGTCTTCTAAGACTTTTCAAGACTAAATTAACTCAAACCTTAGACCTAGACCTAAAAATTTAAAATATGACTAAAAATGACTTGTGAAGCTTTATGAAGCTTTATGAACTAACCTGAACCAGCAGTGATATGCACGAGGGGAATGAATGACACAGACCACTCCATCAGAGTTATGGCATGCCTAACGAAATGCAACTGATGAAAACTGGTGGGACACCTAAAACATGAAATGCAAAAAAGATCTTTGATCTCTGATGGAGGGATAACTAGACCGACTCTAACAGAGCCTTCAATCCCTAAGGAAGAAGAAGCAAATTCTCTGGATCGTTTCAACCCTATAGCCCTATGCAATGTTATCTACAAGATCATCTTGAAGGTTCTAGCTAACAGACTGAAGTCACTAATACCTCTCCTGATATCATCCAACCAAGAAGGGTATGTTGAAGGAAGGCATATTCTAGATAGAATCATCTTCTCACATGAAACCATCCATTCGCTCCAATCCCTAAAGAAGCCTATAATTCTGATGCAACTTGACATGTTGAAATCTTTCAAAAAAAAGGTTAGAAATATATATAGGAGGTACTCAAGGCCTTCAGATTCCACTAGGATTGTATTGACTAGATTATGGCCCTGGTCATAGGTGCCTTATTTTCCATCCTACACCCCCAGCCAACCCTTTTTTTCCCACAAGAGGAATCTGAAAAGGTGATCCTCCTTCCCCATTCCTTATTATCCTCATGGTGGAAGGCCTGGGAAGTTCTCTACAAGTTTCTTGTGTCAACCACAACCTAGCTGGTCTCAAGATTCACACCTCTTCCCCTGGTTCTACCCACTAGCAATTCGTAGATGACAACCTTCTTATGGGTATAGCAACATTTGATGAAGCTTAAGCCTTCAAATGCATTCTAATCCTATTCTATGAAGTATATGGAACCTCGATCAATCATCAAAAATAAAAAAATTCATTTTCAATACCCCATTACCTATCCAAATAAATATCATAAGAATACTAGGATTCCAAAATTTCTCCTTGACCTCAAAATACCTAGGTGTGCCCCTAATAGATAAAGCCCTAAGAAAAACAACCTGGGAGGACCTCCTCAATAGGTTGCACAAAAAATTATCAAATTGCACATTCTGGTCTCTCAACTTTGTTGGTTGTCTCATTTTGGTCAAGTCCATCCTATAAGTTATGCCCCTCTACCTCTTATATTCTCTTACAACCCCAAAAATTGTTACGAATTCCATCCACAACATCCAAAGGATATTACTCTGGAGGGGTTCTGAAAAAAAGAGGAAATGGGCCTTAATTGGATGGGACTAGCTATGCAAGCCAAAAAATGCAGGAGGGCTTGGTCTCAGGGATCATGATCTCTTAAGGAAGTACCCAAGGGTTAAAACATGGTGGAGGTGGCTAGGTAACCCCAACACCCCTTGGACCCAGCTTTGGAAAGTGAAATATGCCCCCAACCACAACCAAAAATATCTTATCATGCTCTCAGGTCAGGCTTTGGGTTCTGCCATATGGAATCAAGCTTGGAAGAACAAAGAAGTGATACAGAGGCACAACTTATGGGAGACAGACAATGGGGAGAGTGCCTCATTTTGGGAGGACGCTTGGTAGAAGCTCTCAACCCTCAGTGATGAACAACATGCCCCTCTCTAAAGTTCCATGCAAGCAAAAGGGAAAATTCAAGTAGCTCACTACTGGAAACCAACTACTCAAGCCAGTAGATGGAGAGAATGGATAAATAGGTAGGAATGGTAGCCCTTCCCTAAAACTCTAGATTAGGACTTTTTTGATGAGCTCCTCAAGGAATGTCAAATTCCAGTCGATCACGAGGAGGAAAAATTAAGGTGGGGGAAAAAATATGTAAGACTTTTCAAGCTCAAGGAGACATATGGGTGCATTGCAAATCACAAACATATGGAGAAAAATCAAAGATGGATCACTCTATGGGGAAAACAACAATGGCATAAAATTACCCTCTTTATTTAGCTTTTCCTCCATATTAAAATCCTTACTTAGGACAATCTCTAGTGAAGAGGTTTCTTGGGACCTTCCAAATGTTGTCTGTGTGAAACACAGGAAGAGTCCATCAATCACCTTTTGAATACCTGTGACTTTACTTCCAAGCTCTCGGAATGGGGGGCTAAAATATTTAGGAAGATTGATATGAACATGGCCTCAATTCATTATCACCCTGGACAATTGGAGAACCAACATGTCCCCTCACCCGATAGTCAACTGGGCTTGGAATCTCTTACCATTATCCATTTTCTAGGTCACCTGGAAAGAGAAAAATGCTAGAATATTCAAAAATGTGAAAATTTCATGGGACATTATTCTCTTTGTGGTCAAGCAGATAATCCAAGAAACCGTCTCAATATCTAAACTTCCTACTGTGCAAGGCACTCCTTATGCAACCGATATTCATATCCTACAACTTTTGGATCTTGAAAACATCTCCACTGCTACTCCCACACCCCCTGCCACCCTCTCTTGAAATTCCTAATACCTGAACTCTAGTGGAAGGAAATGTGTTGAAACTAAAATATGATAGAGCCTCTAAAGGAAACTGGGGCATGGAATGCTGTGGGGGATTCTATAGAAATCATAAGGGTGATATCCTATGGATCTTTCATGGTAAATTAGGAATCACCACCAACATCGTGGCGGAGCTCCAAGCCATGGAGTATGGGCTAGAAATAGTGAAAGATGAACACTTAATCCCACTATTCATGATATGAAACTCCACGATGGTTGCTCTTGTTGCTCGCAAGCTCCAGCATGGACCCTTGGTCAGCAAAGTAATTGACAATTAGAGGTTGGAAAAAACTCTACACCGCATCTAACAACACATCAACGATTTGGGTGGGCTCCACTTCTAGGTGGTCCAAAGGAAAGATAATTCTGTGGAAGACCATATTTCCAATGAAGGAACAATTGGAAAGGATATGTTGTACTCCCATGCATGGAGGGATATCAGGGAAATCCCCCTTCGCCATGATTGTGAAGCAATCAACATCAAGGACATCGAGGGTGGTAGTATTAATGAGCCTTACACAGGCCTGCAAAATTCTCTTGCTCAACTCGTACAAGCACTCTAAATCCATGCAATGCACTCTATTCCAAGCATCAAGCCTCATAATTTCTATAAATTCCCTCGGATATCAATCATGTCTCAAGTTAGAAACCACCACCTTCTTGGCCCAAGTACTAGTAAGATTCTTGAATCCTCCACAAGAATTTATTGCATAGATAGGTTTCATGGTTTTATTACCATTATCATTATCCTCGGAAACCCCATCTCTCAGATTCCATATGAATACCCCTTTCCCAGTTCTCTCCTCCACCATTCTTTCACCCCTTGCACTCTAACATTCCCTCCCACCTTCTCTCTCTCCCCTAGACACAAACCTCTGCGTATCTCCCCTAACAAAAACCCTCTCCTCTCGTATATTAGTATGGTTCGAGCCCCCTGTCCTAGTAGTGGCCCTTCTACCAACCTGCTAGAGGCCAAAACATGGAATGTTGGCGCTAAGCCAACCTGAGCCTGAGAACTAGAGCATAATCGGTTGCAAGGCAAGCCATCTTGAACTACACAACATCGTCCTGCAAGTTACTAGGAATCAGATTGTTGACCTGGAGAACCAAGCTAGAGACATCAAAAGAAGGACTAGTATTAAAGAAGTGGATGCCTAGTTCGAGTGGATTCCTAATTGATCAGATGCTCAAAATTAGGCTCAAAACTCAAAGTGTCAGAATCTCTATAAACATAGCTTCAGATCAAAGAGCTCGTCATCCTAATTCCAACGGTGTGAATTACACTTGAATCTGAGCTCGTATGAAGAAGTTAGTGAAAGTCAAAGTTTAGGTTTGACTTGGACAGATGGTAGGGCTCTTCAACGAATAGGGAAGCGCCAAGTGGTAGGCCACCATTTGCCCCCACATTCCGCAAATCGCATGTCGCAGGTGGGTCGGCATTAAAAATCGGCCCTAGAACAAGCCAGGGTGCGATGCGATAATCACAATCTCACGTCACAATAGGTAAGGCAAAAAGGCATTAAAGAATCGGTCCTCGAGCAGGGAAGGGTTGCGATGCGATAATCGCAATCGCAGATTGCAATCACACACCGCAGCAAAGTCCTACATTATGCTACCCTCTGGTTCTCCACCAATTACGATTGGCGAAAGGATCCTAGATGCGATCTGTTTAAGGGTTACATTTAATAGTACCGTTGTGTACGCCATATCGCAATCGCACATCGCCCCACCGAATTCACAGACCATAATACCATCGTTTTTCCGCCGATTGTGATTTGTGATGGGATAGTTGGTGCTGACAGATTATGGACCATCGCGTGGTAAAATTTTCACTCAGTTAGCTCTTTTTGGGAGTTAATTTGTAGGATCATGCTGGAAATGGGGAAATTTGTGGAGCGAATATTGAGAAAACAAGGAGAAGTCATAACTTCTTCAGTTTTCCACCAATTGGATGAAAACATAGGCTAGATAGCCATTTTTGGACATTCTGGACTCATTGGAGTAGGTTTTAGAAGCATTTGAGCATTGTAAACACACCTTTTTACGCTTTTGACCATAATAGAGAGGCCCAAGCCATTGGAAGTTGGACCAAGGAGACGTAGCCCAGGAGGGGTGAACTCCTTTATCATATTCTTGTTGTGATATGTTTTTGATGATGTTTTGTACATGTTTATGTTTCTGTTCAACATCTTATTTATGTTAAATTTCTCTTAAAATTAACATAAAAACTCATTTTTCACTTACAAAAATTCATGAATCCTTAAGCACAATGAAAGCATTTTGTTTCTAATTTGAAGAGGATCTTAGTACAACAATATAATAGTCTAAATTAGATCATTTTTTGGTATTAGAGCTTTAGGTTTTCTTTGTGAAAGAAGTATTTAATTGTTTGCAAGTTTATGTCATGCTCACAAGGTTAAAACTCAAAAGAGGTGAAGGAAAGCTGGTTGGAAGCCCTAAAGTTGGGTCAAGGAGAAGGAGAGCAAGGTTGCCACAATCTCCAACACTAGTTCAGTCTCAAGTTGTAGTTGAGACTCGAGAGATCATGTCTCATGAAGGAGAACCTACAAACATGACAAAATATGAGAAGACTTTCAGAAAGGATTTCTTTGATATGATAAAGATAGTGAAGGTCCTCTATGAAGAGAGGAATACCAGGTTGCAAGGGGAAAGTTCCAAACCTCTCAAAGGAGAAGGTTCTTTAGGAGGAGGTAATGGAAAAGGAGGTAACAGAAATGGAGACAAACCTCCACCTTCTCCACCATCTTCTTCATTTTCTTCTTCACAAGCATCTTCACCATCTTCCACTAACACAACCTTTACTCATACTCATCATCATACTTCAAAAGGAGCTGGTAAATCACCTTTTTAAAATCTTGATGTTAAATTTGAGCTTCTCGTGTATAATGGTGAAGTGAATGCAGAGAAGCTTGATAATTGGATTCGTTTGTTGGAGGTCTATTGTAGGATTCAAAACCTTCAAGAGGATGACATAAAGATTCAGTTAGCTTCCTTGAGAATGGAGGGTGCAACACTAGTATGGTGGGAATCAAAGACCCAAGAGGAGATTAAAAAACATGCTAAGATCTCAATCTCTTAAAATGATTTCATTGCTACAATCAAAAGACAATTCTACACTCTAGCTTATATGCAGAAAGCCATCATGAATTGGAAGAACTTTAGACAACTGAAAGATCAAAATGTGCAAGATTACACCCAAGAATTCAGAAAAAGGTCTTTGATGTTAGGTGTAGATTTGCAATCACAGGACACATTGTTGAAGTACATAGGGGGTTTTCACAGTTACCTTAGGCATACTATCTTAATGTTTAATCCCAATAATCTAGATGATGTGTGTGTGCAAGCCACTCATCTTGAGGCAAGAGGGAAAAACACCCCAGAAGAAGGTAGTAAAAATCCATTTAAGGGTAAAGAGAAAGAAAAGGGTTTCAAGGGAAAGAAAAAATTATCCGTTAAAAAGGAAGGAGAGAAAGAAATATGTAAACATTTTTCCAGAGAGGCTCATGATGAAGCTCATTGTTGGAAGCTTCATCCTGAAATGAAACCAAAGAAATTCAACAACAAAGGAAAAGAAAAGATAGCTACCGTCATTCAAGAGGATTTGGGATCTGATTCGAGTGATGAAACTAAAATCACAGCCATGGGGTTAAAAGGAAAATAATCCATTGCTAGAACTATGTCTTCAAACTCACAAAATAAAACTCTAAATGAAAAGAGGAGAATAGAACTTTTTCACATAAGGGTGATATTAAAACACAACCAAAAGTTTAAATTTGGAAACCGTTCCACATCATAAATCGTATCCACTTGGATGGGTGTGTGACAATGCATAATTGTAGGTTATGAGAAAGTGTAAACTGAAATTTTTGATTACTGCAAATTTCATAGATGAAGTGGAGCTTGACGTTGTGACGTTAGATATCTGTGGCATAGTTTTGGGCAGTCCATACCTTTATGATAGAAAAGATATCTTCCATAGACATGAAAACAAATATAATTTATTCAAAGGTAGAGTAGAATATATTGTGAGAGTTCATAGCAAGGAAATAAATCTTTCGCTTGTAAATGCATGGCAGATGAAAAGATTAGTGAATTCGAGCAAGAATTTTGTGCTTCTAATGATCAAACCCAGGAATGATGTGGTTGTGATTCGAATTTGAAATCTGAATTGGTTGACGTAGTTAACCAATATGATGAGATGTTTCAGGAACCAAAGGGATTATCCCCCAAGAGAGGAATCCAACATGAGATACAGTTGCAGTAAGATTGTCCTCTTCCTAACATTGGCATGTACAGGGTGTCAGTGATGGAAAGCGCAAAAATTAAGAAGAAAATCCAGGGATTGTTTAATAAAAGGATCATTCGACCTTATCCTTTACCATGTGGTGCACCTTTTGTTTTGGCACCCAAGAAGAATGGTAAGCATTTCTTTGAATGGGATTCAAGAAGTGGTTTTCATCAAAGTATAATTGTTGAAGGAGATATATGGAAGATGACTTTCAAAACCAAGCAAGTTTTGCTTGAATGGATTATTATGCTTTTCGGTCTTTTCCATGCTCCTACTACTTTCCTGCATATGAAGCAAGATGTATCGAAGCCATTTATAGACATAATAGTATACTTGGATGGCATTTTCAGTTTTAGAAAATTTCATTATGAACATGTCATGTGTGAAAAAAAAATACTTGATGTCATATGTCAAGAACATTTGTTTCTGAAGATGTCAAAGTATATGTTGGATAAAACTTCTTTGATGTACTTGAGCCGTGAAATTGGTTCTTCCAAGCACGATACTATAATTCCAGTGAGTGGGATCTATGGAAGCTGTAGATGTGTTACTCTAGGCTCTGTTCCAGTAGTCCACTTAGCTATAACAGTCTGTGGTGGTATTGACTCCATTCTTGCCAACATAGGTGAAAGAATTATACATCCTCGTGAAGCCGCAGACGCCTTTTCTCTCCTCGCAATTTATGCAGGAAGGTTCAAGATAGTCATTTGGATAAGATGTTTTTGGGAGCAGCCCAATTTTGAGGGAGAGATTTTGTTAATTTTTCCTCTATTGTAGCTCATTTGCATTCGTTAGCAGTTGTGCAAAAGGTCTTCCAGTGGAGAGGAAAACAACGAGAGGCATTTGATGCTTTAAAACAAAAGATCAGTTCAACCTTTATACTTACTCTTCTAAACTTGAAAAAGTCATTTAAGTTTCAGGTTGATGTATGCGACTATGCCATGGGCGCAGTCTTTATGCAATGTGGTAAGCCCATTTCTTTTCATTAATAAATTTTCAATGGTGAAGTGTTTAAGTTGCAACGACAAAGGAACTTCCATTGGATGGGTTTTATTCTACTATTCCACTCGGTCAAAAGGTATAAGAAAGGTATAAGCAACAAGTTTGTTGATGTACTTTCTAGGCCTATAGTTTGTATAACTACTTTCCTCAAGCATAATTTTCTTTTACATGAAAGTTATGTTCAGAAGATTACATACTTTCAAGATGTACATTCAAGCTTCAGTCAAATGAATCAAGTGGAGGAATTTTTTTACCATTTTCATCATAATGTATTGTGTCATCTTGGTAAGAAGGATGTTTCTACTGATAGTAACATGGAAAACTTCAAAGAGTTCATTGAACGACTCCAAATGGTACATCAAACAGTGCAAGAAAAACTTAAAAAGGGAAAACGCAAGTACACAGCAAGGCATGATAAGAATCGTGCAAATCACAAGTTCCAACTTAGTGATAAATGGATCGAGATTGGAAAGGTGAGGGAACTGTACCCTCACCTACTAGACAATTGAAAGTGATCCTTTTGGGGTCCAAAAGACTTCCAGTGGGGAGGAGTGATCGAGTGCTCAAAATTAGGCTCAAAAATCAAAGTGTTAGAATATCTATAAACTTAGCTTCATATCAAATAGCTCATCATCCTGATTCCAACGGTGTGAATGACACTTGAATCTGAGCTCGTATGAAGAAGTTAGAGAAAGTAAAAGTTTAGGTTTAACTTGGACAAATGGTAGGAAAATATGATGTGGCAGGGCTCTTCATGGAATGGGGAAGCATCAAGTGGCAAGCTGCCATAAGCCCCCACATTTTGCAAATCGCATGTCACAAGGGGGTCGACATTAAAAATAGGCCCCAAAACAAGCCAAGGTGCGATGGGATAATCGCAATTGCACATCACAACAGGGCGGGTGGAAAGGAATTAAAGAATTAGCCCCCGAGCAGGGAAGGATTGCAATGTGATAATCACAATCGCAGATCATAATCGCAGACCGCAGAAGGCAGAGTCCTGCATTATGTTACCCTCCAGTTCTCCGCCGATTGCGATTTGCAAAAGGATCCCGGATGTGATGCGTCTAAGGGTTACATTTAATAGTATCATCGGGTACACCATATCGCATTCGCACATCGCGCCACCACATTCACAGACCATAAGACCGTCATTTTTCCGTCGATTGTGATTTGCGATGGGACATTTAGTGCCGATAGATTATGGATCACTGCGTGGTGAAATTTTTGCTTAGTTAGTGATTTTTGGGAGCTAATTTGTAGGATCATGTCGGAAATGGGGAAATTTATGGAGTGAATATTGAGAAAACAAGGAGAAGTCATAACTTCTTCATTTTTCCACCAAATTGGATGAAAAAATAGGCTAGATAGCCATTTTTGGACATTCTAGACTCATTGGAGCAGGTTTCAGAAGCATTTGAGCATTGTAAACACATATTTTTACACTTTTGAGCATAATAGAGACGCCCGAGCCATTGGAAGATGGACCAAGGAGACATAGACTAGGAGGGGTGAGCTCCTCTATCATGTTCCTATTGTGATGTGTTTTGGGTAATGTTCTATACATGATTATGTTGTTGTTTAGTCTCTTATTTATGTTAAATTGCTCATAAAATTAACACAAAAACTCATTTTTCACTTGCAAAAATTCATGAATCCTTAAGCACAATGAAATCATTTTGTTTCTAATCTAAGGAGGATCTTAGCACATCAATCTAATATTCTAAATCAGATCACTGATCCAGGGCTAACGAGAGCTATAGAAAATATGTATAGCAAAACCATATATATTTCATGGAACATGAAGATAATTTTGGGTTTTCCAATGCAAGAAAATATCCATGCCAACAAAAACATGCAGGAAAAGTTGGATAAGATGATTTGTCACCACATGTGATTTGTCACATGTGATTTATCACCAGGGACTCCATGCATTTTTCCCTGATCAAGTGGAGGATGGAGGGTTCTCAAGAAGGGAAAGAGATCACACCAAAAATCAAGAGGGAGCCACGAGGCACCTCGGCCAGCTAACCGACCAATGAGGGAGCTCTTACAGTATGTACTCCAGAGAATCCCATCACGTTGGAAGA
This sequence comes from Pinus taeda, assembly GCA_000404065.3. Lineage (NCBI taxonomy): Eukaryota > Viridiplantae > Streptophyta > Pinopsida > Pinales > Pinaceae > Pinus > Pinus taeda. The sequence continues at coordinate 87,826 of APFE030850699.1, read as the reverse complement.
GGACCACTCTTTTCGAACTGAAGGAAAATACCATAGATTGATACCATGCGAAAATACCACTGTAAATACAATGGGAAGATTCCATCTATTTTGACCATATCAAGAAAGGGAATATTACAAATCCTCCTGCCCAAAGATTGCTTTCCCTCAAGGAATCTAGTTCTATCCACAACAAAAGCATTTGTACATTGATACCAGGATCCCCTAAAAACCAGTGTGTTATCCCATACCTCCATGCTAAATGATCCTGAATGGATCCTTCGATACCTGGATGCCAAAAAATTCTCTAACCAATCCTGCTCTCAATAGATCCACCTAGATCTCAGTGCCACCTAAGTCCCAGGACCTGTGGGTTAAGATACCACCTCAGTTCTCCATCACTTCCTGTGCTTAAGGGTCCATGTTATGATAGGAACTTGGCTAAGAGTGTCCTTCTTAGAATCATCCAATCAATATAGTACCAACTCATAATCTCTTGCCAATCCATGTTGTGGGAAGGATGAATACCTGCACATGGAATAAAATTATTATGTTGATTTTTCTCAATGCCCCACTCATGCTACTCCACCCAGTCACTCAACATGATCCATCTAAAGAATTATGCCCTGTTCTCCCCAATGTATAAAGGTGGGTTAGTAGTGTTGCAAGCCTTTTCTATGTACTCTGTAGAGGGATTCTTTGGAACTCTCAACTGTATTCCTCTTGGTTCCTTGTGGGGGACTTGAGTCATTCCTTAACACTAGACAACTTGGCCATTGACTTGACACTTACCCCTATGAGCTCTTCAATTTTCCTATTCTCTTGTAAGATAGTGTGTCGGACTGTCTAGATTCTCTACTTGAACATCATAAGATTTGTCTTGAAATGCATGAATTTTTCTGGAAAGTACTCTACTGGAAATTTTGATGCCCTGTGGAATGCCTCTATATTTGTCTGCACCAGATTCTCAACTATCATAGCTCCAGCTTGAACCTTTGAACGACTCTCTTGAAATGGTTAGTCCTGCATACTATATTTGTCATGCTACCCCTCATGATCGTGCTCATCATGCTAATTTATTAATATTGGCTCCTCATTTGATTCTCCTTGAAAGTCTTCTTCGTGGCCTTTTCCACGTGTAGGGAAAATATGTTGTTCACCCTCTCTGGTTGTCAAGCATGGATGTACTGGAGGACTATTATCTACACCTCATTGCTCATACTCTTCATGGACGTCCTTCTGGATATATATGGACTCAATTGCATAATATTATACCACATCATCAGGAGGAATTACCTCCTTCCTTTCCTCGTGTACTTTTTCAAGCTAACTGATTATCATTGGCTTGTCCTAAAAGTCAATCTGAAAAACATTGTGATGCTTCTCACCATATGTACTTGACTGCTCAGATCCTTCATTTGTGCTCTCCTAAAAACTGATGAACCCAACTATGGATGAATCCCCATGATCTGAAGGAGTCTCCAACTGTTTTTCCCTTGTTTCCTCCTTATCACCTGGACATGAATGGTTAAGTTCCCAAGGTCCCTTGCAGAGAAAACATAGTCCTCTCCTTCTTAGTTCATTCTTTTTGTAGGTTTTACTACCTTTGTTCTTGCTTCCTCCATCAATCATTTTAAGCTCCTTCCTAGTCAACACCCTTCTGAGCAATTTTATGTTTTGCATAACCAACTTCTAGACTAGATCATAGGCAGTTGGTGATACAATTAGTTCCTTTCTCCAAATGGTCAACAATTTGGATCTCAGTTTCTTGCAAATGTAAACATATCCTTCTAAAAACAAAGACATAATCTTCTTCATGCTTGTTTTGATACTGTCTGGATGAGTTGATGTAATGTTGGTGTAAAATTTATGGAACATCTGAAAGATCAAGTCCTCACATTGCAGATTCAACATGAATGTGCCAAAGCTAAACTCTGCCATGAGTTCTAAGATTACGTGTCGCCTCTAAAAGGTAGGAAGCATGATGTTTTTTAATCCCTGAAGAGATTCTACTATTAGTTTCAATACCTCTCTCATGATATCATTATTGTAAGGCAGTAGTGGCGATATTAAAGTTATGATCCTGCTGAGACAATAAGCAATTGTAAACCTAACCTCTTCACAAGGATGCTCCCAGAGTTTGGGTTGTATCAACACAAGCATGGGTGGATTGAGATCCCAATTGAGTTTCTTCCATTCTAGATGCCCCACCCTGTATAGAAACTTTTCTAATTCCTCCAAATTAAGAAGTTCTATGACTGACTTTGTTTGTTGTAATTCAGATCCAAGTTCAAATAGACACTTGCTTTTTACATCTTCCTTCCGGATATCCTTTGATTGCTGAAGGATAACATGGACCTTCCGAGAGAAGGGACTGGTGTTCTACTCTTTCTTATGATCTGTAAGTTGTTTACATTTTTTATTTGCAAAAGTATTGTGGCCCAGGCAATCAACTATTGTATTACTATGTTGATTCTTGAAGCATTTCCAAAGGTAAAGTGATGACAGTATGGATTGGAATCAATGGATCTCAGTGTTTAGCCTTCCTTCTCTTTCAATAAAATCAATTTACAACCCTTTGAGACACTAATCGCTACTAGGCTTGAAAGGAAACAATTGATATATCTTCAATCTCCTTGCAGTTTGGCCTTTGAATATAATCCTTCCCATTAAACACAAAAATTTGTTCCTTTGGATTCACTCCCATTAATTTGAGGATGATATATGGCATAAATATGTTATGGCATGAAGAAATTGGACGAAAAATATAAAAAATATCTTCCAAGCTATTTTATACCAAATTTTATTTTATCTCACTAAGATAATCACCTCACTTTATTTTAATAAACCCCTCCAATGCATAAAACAATTAAACATATAATGTACCACACTATAAAAGGGCAATAAATTTCTTTATGTAATTATAGTGACCCACCACAACAATTCAACTTGACTTTTACCAGATTTTAAGAGCTCTGAATGGTTATGCATTCAAACCCCTTATGCCAGCTGAAAGACAGACCTTGGCTGAGTGATGCGACCCGTCACCCGAAGCTTGACCTTCACGTCATGCCCCAACCCCTTATCGTATCTGCGTTTTTCTTGGTATCGGTTTGGACTATGGCTCTAACTCTATCAATGGTAATAGCCCTTGGCATAACTACCACATGACTCCTTGTGGCCCCTCCATCTACCTGCACCTTTGTCTCCACGCAATGATTCCCCAATGGCTCCTAGATTTGACCCCTATCTATGCACTGAGACACTGATCGTATGACCTCCACAATAATGCAATGATGATGGATCGGATTTCTTACGACCTTGGTGCACTCCATTTTCCCTCAACTCCAATGTGATTATTGTATTGCTCGACCTCTGCATAATTGATATGATGACTCTTATAATCTATTATAAGACCCCTTTGTGTGTATATGTATGAAAAAGAAAACCTTTCCTTGTAAATCCTAATGTTACCAAATTTCTTCATCCATAGGATTCTTCTCTTTTTTACTGGTCCCCTTATTCAAAGCATAATGACCTCTGTGTAATTGGATTTTGGCGTTAATTGTGTCAGCAGATAAGGGATTTTGTCCCCTCCCAAATAATCATGAAACTCGACCTTTCAATGGAGTTCCCCAAAATACATTCTACTTTGCAAAATATTTTCTTGGCACGTTTCTCACTAGAATTAGACAGGCAACCAAACCCCTCTACTTGTGGCGTGAGTTGGTGGTCCCTTAGTCAATTTCAGTAGTGACGATCGACAATCTAATGGATGTGACCTTTTGGCCTTTTCACGCGATAACTAACCTGTGATAGTGATGCTTGCAGCAATGAATTTGACTTTGAAAGTTCGGTGCAACTGACATCTCGACCCTCCTATAGCCTTCGAGCTCCTACATGTCTGAAATTATTTCATCGGTCCAATAGTTGGCCCAGTGCTAAAAAATATGGTTCTGTGAATCTGAAGCAAGGGAAAGGTGCCCCCAAACTTTAGAACAAGGGACAAATCCAAGGTGGGGCGGCCCAAAACAACCTACCAAAGCCGCAAGAAAAGAACAACGCCACGAAGCCAAAGAAGGACACAGAAAGTGATGTGAGTTCTATAAGAGCTCCACTCACAACACAAGTGTGTGTCGGGCCAAGCAGTCACTGGTGGTCGAGCTAAAGGCTTCAGAATCAGATGCATGTTCTGACTTTGAGTCAGAACTCGACAAGGGGAATGACAAAAGGAAGCAGATTATCGATACGGAGCCCAACGCCACCGTTGCCACCACGAAGATCTAGAAGGAGGAACTCGAAGATCCAGAGGAGGAGGAGCACCTCTTCCACTCCCATATGTGGGTAAAGGGTTCCCCGCTACAATTCATTTCAATAGTGGGAGCCAAAAGAACCTCATTTCGACAGAGGTCGTGAAGCGGTTAAGCTTATCGACCAGAGCACATCCAAAACAGTACACCATCTGGTGGCTTCACCAAGGACGAGATCTTCGCATGAGCCAGTAGTGCCGCCTTCCATACAACATCAAGCCCTTCACGGATGAGGTATTATGTGACGTTGCTCCCATTGATGTTTGTGATGTATTATTAGGCCAAGCATACTTATGGAAGAGACATGCTATGTATGATTCAAGGCCTCGTGTTGTTATTGTTACTTTGGGAAATAAGTTGTACAGGATACAGGAGGTAGCACCACCTACCGCCATCTCTTTGGTTATTGCAAAACAATGCAGTAAGCTCATTTCCAAAACCAGGAATTTTTTTTCCTGATGATGTGCCCTCAGGGAAAGAAGAAGACGGTGGCCACGACTTCCAGAGAGGGCCCCTCCGCACAACAACAACATATGGAAAAGGTCGTGGAGGAGTATGAGTACATCTTCACCTCCCCCACAGGGGTGGCTCTGCACTATTAGGTCAAGCACTCCATCGATCTGACCCTAGCTGTGCCACTGCCAAATGGACCAATCTGTTGGCAATCCATTCTAGAGAGTGACGAAATCGAGAGGCAGATTTAGGAGCTACTACAGAAAGGTCAGATACATCCAAGTTCATCACCCTGTGGGAGCCCGATCATGTTGGTACAAAATAAGGATGGGTCTTTGAGACTTTGTATTGACTATCGAGCACTGAAAAAGATCAATCTTCGAAATAGGTACCTGATCCCACAGATTTATGGCCTTTTGGACCAACTGAAGGGGGCAACATATTTCACCAAGATCGACTTGAAATCAGGATATCACCAGGTACTAATCAAACCCTCCAATGTGTGGAAGACTACCTTCAAAGCCAAGGAGGGACTTTTTGAATGGTTGGTTATGCCTTTCGGGTTGAAGAATGCTTCTACAACCTTCATCAGGTTGATGCATGACATCTTGCGGCCATTCACCAACTCATTTGTAGTGTTTTAATTGGATGACATCTTGATCTTCATTTAGAGTTGGGAAGAGCACCTCCACCACATCCGACAGGTTCTCCAAACATTGCGACAACACAAGCTATGTGCCAATTTGGAGAAATTCAATTTTGACATGACCCAGGTTCAGTATATGGGATACATTATTGATGAATGGCGGGTACATGTGGATCCAGCCAAGACCCAAGTCATTCGGGATTGGCCAACTCCAACCACTCTAACAGAGCTACGCAGCTTTCTGGGTCTTGCCAATTTCTACCATAGGTTCATGTTGGGATTCTCTCATATCACTTGGTCCTTGAGTCAAGTCACCAAGGGAGGAGCGAAAGAAAAATTATTTTGGTCTGAATCTCAACAGAAGGCATTCACAGAGTTGAAACATCGCCTCTTCTCTACACCAGTGCTCACATTACTAGACTTGCAACAACCATTTGAGATTGAGACAGATGCCTCTGACTATGCTATTGGGGCAATCCTTACTCAACATGGGCATCCAGTGGCATATCATAATGAGATACTTTCAGACACAGTCCGAAAGTATCCCACTTATGAAAAAGAGATGTATTCCATTCTGCATGCCTGCCGTCAATGGAAGCGTTACATTTTGGGGAAGGAAATGGCCATCCACATAGACCATCGACCCCTGCAGTTCATACAGATGCAAGGGAAGTTGCAGAATGATCTCCATTAGAAGTGGTCCACATACCCGCAACATTTCGATTTGAATATCAAGTATACAAAAGGAAGCACCAATAATTTTGCAGATTTCCTCAGCCTACCACCGATCATGGCGTTAACCACCATTCTCAACTCTTCTGGGAACGAGACTTCTGATTGGCCACTTCTCTACAAAAGCAACCTAGAATTTAGCCACACACACTAGACGCTTTTGGAGGGTCAACAAGTTCTAGATTTTCACCTCCAGGATGCCCTATTATGCCACCTGGGACACCTTTGTGTTCCTTTAAGCAAGCATGCCAAGATGATTTGGGAAGCACACTAGAGTCGGGACGCTGGGATTTTCAGGGTCGAGAAAATGGTGGTAGTATTGCAGAAGTATTTATATTGGACGAATCTTTGATAGGATGTCGGGAAGTACATCAAATCCTACACTGCCTGCGCTATTTCCAAACTGAATATCAAGAAGCAAAGACTATATACTCCACTACCTACCCCTATTTGACCTTGGGAATCCATCTCCATGGATTACATGTCAGGCCTTCCTTCTACTAAGCATGGAAATGACTGTATTTTTGTGGTCGTTGACAAATTATCGAAGATGGGCATTATGGTTGCCTGTAAGAAGAATATCACAGCAGAAGCCACTACTAAACTCTTCTTTGAACAAGTGTGGGTACGCTTTGGGATCCCACAGTCTATCATCTAAGATCGGGACAACATGTTCCTTAGTACATTTTGGTTCAGTCTCTGGTTGATGCTGGACACCAAGCTCACTAAGTCCATAGCTTTCCATCCCCAAACTGATGGCCAGACAAAGGTCGTCAACAGGATGATCATATACATTCATGTACAACTCAAAGCATCCACGCACATGGGATGAGAGCCTCCCCTATTTCCAGCACAACTATAATCAAGCTCTCCATAGCTCGACCAACCACAACCCTTTTTAGGTGGGCTTGGGATTCCAACCACTATGTCCCATTGATGTGCCATTTGCAGCTACTCAGGCAGATTCGGCTCATGTCCAATCTGAAAATGATAAGGAAAATAACTTCATTGAGCACATCCAACATACCCACCAGCAGGTCCACAACATTATGGAGAAATCAAATGCTAAGTAAAAGCAGCGACATGATCAACATAGGGTGCCACACAAGTTCAAGTGGGCGACAAAGTCTGGTTGCATTTGCAAAAGTAATACCTTATTGGAGCCTAGCAGAAACTCAAACTACTCTGATATGGTCCTTACACCATTACCAAGGTTGTGGGAGACAATGCATTTGAGCTCAACATTCCCCCATTCCTTGGCCTACACCTAGTGTTCAATGTGGACTGCCTTCGACCATACTTCTCCCCATTGCTAGACACACTAGACATTGCAAAACAACTCACCTACAAAGTTAAATCCAGATTGCATGGAACAAGCCACAATTGATCAGATCATGGACATGCAAATCAAGCACACTCGCCAGCAGAAGATCGAACTGTATCGAGTTATCAAAGCAGGCCAACTCCTTAACCAGGGCAAGTGGCTCACCAGGGACTAAGCTCAACAGAAGTTTCCTCATCTCATGAAGGAACTCAACGCAATGGGGACCATTGCTTCCTAAGGGGGGAGGAATGATCCAGGTGGATATTGGTGGCCACCCGCCAATTCCACTTGGACCCTCGCCATTGTTTCTTTCAGTTTTTTAGTTTCCTTAATTGTAGCACAGTTTATTATTTTTAGTAGTTTTTCAGGTCCTAAACTTCTGGAGTCGTTTTGAGGCCCTAAACAACGTTTTTTTGGCAATCTACCAACAACAATTTTGTCTTAAATTGTCTTTTTAATCGTAGTCCTCGGAGATATCTTTCCAACGAGGTATCATGCGCGTCAAATGGAGATAATATGACCAAGTCGCGACCCTGGGAAGTTGGCTTTCCAACTAACCCCAACGGGGCCCATAAACTCTTGGTGTTACATCTCCTCAGGTTAGGGTTTTGGTTGTTTAGGGTTTTCTCTTATTTCTCAATAATAAAAATGCCCATGAGCCTCATTGTAAATCAGTTCAGAGGCATGTAGCCACGACATCTCTTCTTAGAGATAAGCTACCATCGCCCGAGCTAGTCTTATTTCCATTCTGTTTGTAAGCACATTTCAGTATTGATATTAATGAAATGAAGTTTTATTTCTACTGCGTCTTTGTATTTATGGTTATATCTGTAATTTTTTGTGTTCCAGTTTAAATCCGAATCAAGTTGGCAGCATGCACAACTTTGATACCACTGTAAGATCCTTAACAACGAAATTTTTAATAAATCTGGCACACTTGAGTGTTCTAATTAAAATGCTTGCAAATAAAAACAACGAACACCAAAGTGATTTGAAAATGAAGCCTCTTATTTATATTAATAACTGAAAACAAGATACATGCTCATACATGACATATCGAAGCCACTACCAATGCTCTACGAATGCTCAATAATGACTAATCTATGACACTAAAGGCCACTTGTGAATCTTGGATGGATCCAATAAACAAATGTCACTGTTGGGTTTTCATCTCAAGATCAAGTTAGAACTGACTATGCCAAGTCCTCAACAACATGCAATAAGATAGAAAAACTCAGGATGGTCCAAAATCCTAGCTCCTATCCCCTTTTATAGGCTTAATGAACTCTCTAGAAACCTTATTTTATTATTTGCCCTCGAAAACCGAAGGCAAACACCATGGGTTGATACCATGGGAAAATACCACAGTAAATACCATGGGAAAATACCACAGTAAATACCATGGGCAGATTTTGTCCATTTTGACCATATCAAGAAAGGGAATATTACATCCTTTCAACATGATACTAGTCATTTTCATAATTGTCCCATTCTTCCTCTCTATTACACCATTCTACTACGGTGTGTATCTAGTTGTAAATTGCCTTCTAATTCCATGGTGTTTGTAGTAATCATGGAATGCCTTCGAATCATATTCTCCACCACGATCTGACCTCGATACCTTGATCTTCCAATCACTTTGGTTCTCTGCTAAGTTTCTTAATTCTTTGAACTTTGCAAAACTTTCAGACTTCTGCTTCGGGAAGTAAACCCAAGTCTTTATGCTATAATCATCAATGAAAGTGAGGAATTAACAACTTCCACCAATCGAGTTTGTCTTCATAGGTCCACACAAGTCTGTATGAACCAACTCTAGTGGTTGCTTTGCTCTGTATGCAACTCCTTTTGGAAAAATCTCATGATATTTCTTTCCTAAGATGCAATAATCACAAGTACTAGCAAGTTCTTTGATGGGAGGTAATCCTTTGACCATCTGTTTCTGCTGCAATAATATTAAACCATAGAAATGCAAGTGTCAAACCGAAAATGCCATAACTAGTAATCGTTAGAACATGCAACTATAAAAGAACTGACCTGATCACTCTGAAAGTGCCATAACCAATAATCATTATAACATGCAACTATAAAAGAACCAACCTGATCACTATGATTCATGATTAAAGGAAAAAGTTTGTTCCTCATCATCTACACCTTTTCTATCAACAGCTTGCGTGGGGGCTTGTCATATATAACATATTCTTGTCCTTGAAAAATGACTATGTATTTTTTTTGCATTCAATGATCAACACTAAAAAGATTATGTTTGGGACCAAGGGCATAATATACCTATGAAATAGTTTTCAGCTCCCCCTACCTGGTCAGAATGTTGACCATTCCTTTGTCATCTACATTCATAGTCTTGTTAGTGCCCAAGTTTACCTCTGTCTTCACAGATTGATCCAAATTTGCAACCAAATTCTTGTTGCCTATCATTTGGTTATTGTAACCACTGTCTAATAGCCACACATTATCAAAAGGTTCAAGCATGGTATGATACACTCGAAACATGGAGTCAATATTTTTTGTAGTGACATTTGTTCTATGTTTTCCTTGATCAACTATCTTCTTCCTGCAATCACGGGCATAGTGACCAAATTTATTTGCAAAAATAACATCTCACCTTTGATTTTTCAACTTTTTTATTGTTGTTGAAGCTTCTGTTATTGCTTCCTCTTTCTTGTTCTTGATCTACTCTGCCATCTCTTTGACCACCATGTCTCCTGCCTCGTCCTCTGCCCCTTGATTCACCTCTACCTCGACCTCTGTTTTTTGAAATAGAAACTTGACTTTTGAAATCGGTTTCCAAGGTGGAATCCTTATTTTTGTCTATCCTTGCCTCATGGGATAGAAGCGATCTCATCAACTCATCAACTGTCAACATTTCCAAATCCTTGGCTTCTTCTATGGCTGTTACCACAATGTCAAATTTGGTAGGCAAATATCTGAGGACCTTCTCAACCACCTTTTGATATTCTATGTCATCACCATAAATTTTTAATTGATTTACAACAGTCAAGACCTGATTCATGAATGAATCCATGTCTTCTATTTTCTTGATTTGCAAACTTTCAAAATCTCTTCTAGTGTTCTGCAGCTTAATAATATTGACTTTGACTATACCTTTATAGCTTGTTGCCAAAGTTTCCCATGCTATATTTGCTGAAGATGTGATCATAATTTTCTGGAACAGTGTTTGGTCCACTCCTCGCTGGATAAAGTGCAACGCTTACACATTCTTCTTTTTGTCTTTCTTCCATTGTTCTCTCTCTACAATAGTGAGAGCTCATTTAATTGCTTAATCTTTAAGTTATTGAAATCCATCTGTGACATATTCCCAAACATCGCAAACCATCAACATATTCTCCATCTTAATGACCCACATATCACAATCCTTCCTATCAATATTAAAAATAGTTGTTGAAAATAACCTTTTTTATTAAAAAAAAAATCAAAACACTTCATAAAATAATCCTTTCAAAAATCTTAATAAAGCCCTATAACCCTTTTAATAATAAATTTTTAATTTTATTTTATTACTAAAAAAGCATAATTCAAAAACGAAACCTTTTAAAACATTTTAATATTTTAAAAGGCCTTTAATAACCTCCACACTTCGAAATCTTTTATATAAGTCAAAACAACCAATGTGACCTTTTAACCCACGTGATCTCCGGACGCTTTGAAATGAAAGCGTTTTGACGTCTTCAACTTAGTTAACGGCATCATCGCGTTTTCGAAAGGATTTTTTTTCTAAGGGCTAATTTTTTTAATGGTTTGAATGGTTAAAAGTGATTGAATTTGAGTAAAAATAATTCAATTTTTTAATAAAAACAATGTTTTAATTATGTTTTCGATGATAGAAATAAATTTAACATTATAAAAAATTTCTAAAACACTTAAAAGTATGATTTTTAATAACTTTAATTTAGAATTACAGAAGTCTATGCCAATGTAATATACCCACGAATTAAACTTACCAGATAATTTATTTATTTATTTATTTAAGTCATACCCTAATCTACCTCATACGTGTGTATCTACTAATATGTGTTAACCTTATTAACTTCTAATACACATACATCATTCTAGAAATATCCAAGGGGATTGTTTTATTTGTTTTTGTTGTTGTTGTTGTGTAATTGGAAATTCTTTCCAATGGGCGGTATATTAGTTGTCGGATTTAATGTTGGCGTTGTTGGCTCTGTACACCTGGCTTTAGTATTTACTATCCACTGGCTTTGTCACGTGATGGGTATGGTTCGAGTACCCTCTGCCTTCGCGCCCTCGAGCTTCTCCCCTCATCGACGTGTGGGTGTATGGATGCCCATCCGAGGGTGGTGCTGGACTGATATGCTCCACCTATGTTTATCCCGCAGCATGGAGATTACCCAAAACATTTGCATCGGGCCTTGCTTCAGCTCTGTCTTCCTTTCTGGTGCCGAATTCATCCAGAATCCCTTCTCGTCGAATGAATGGAGATGGTTCGTGTACGCTGCCAAGCTCTAGACTGAATTGGACCTGACTATTACAGTATTCTTCTTCTGGTAAGAAACTTTATCATGCAATCTTTTAAGTTCTCGTTTCCCTTTCCTCCTTACAGGTTTTTCTTTGGCTTTTGTCCGAAACTTTAATAGTTTTCTTCACTTGTCTTTGTTCTGTGGACGAGGGTTCTGGTGCCGACCTCCAGCAAATTACTCGAGGGTTCTAGTAGATGCTTCCCCGGTGTTCCAGGTCCTACCTCTTCGGCGATTGGCTAACGGGTAAGTTCCTACAATGATTCTCCTATAGTCGATTCTCTGGTTCTATTGACAATTTGCTCATTCTATTGATGGAAGAAAAGGGGTTCTTCCTTTCTATTTAGGAATGGCCCTCCAGCCCAAATCCTTACGGCTCCTATTTCGTTTATTCTAACAGAATTATGGCGAGGTCTATACGTCAATCAGGGTTGCCATGCTCTTTTCAGGGTTTGGGAAATCTTTTCTCGAAATTATTTCTACGAACTATAAACCTGGTTATCCTGGCACCTTATAAAATTTGACATGCCCTCGGGCTTACTCTTAAATTTGCTATGTATTATTTTTATTTAAGGGAGGATTGTTCAGGTTGTATCCCTGGTTAAATTCCCGTGGGCTTGCTACAGTTTCATTTGTTGACTAAGCACATTTTTTCATATAACTATTCCCCAGTTTTGTTTGTTAAGGTCTTTGTGACATGAGTAATGTTAAGTTATTAAAAGAAGCATGCAAGTATGCCATCTCTGCTTCGCGTTGCGACTTTTTTTTATACTGTCATGTTTGAGCTCCCTTTAGGGTTCCTTGAGTTATAGAACTATTCCTATGGTTGAGACAGTTTAATTTACATGTACAGTATTGAATCCCGCGGATTGTTTCTGGGTTTGTACTGCATGTTTTTATGATATTCTAAGTAAGCAATCTCCGCACGGGGAACATGGTCTATGCCTAGCAGGTTTGTTGTGTGATGGCATTTGCTTTTGGGTCTAGCACTATGTTACTGCTAGTCTCTTGTGTGTATCATTTTACAAGTTCTCTTAAACTTAAATACGACCTCAGAGCTCAGATTATGTTATTATCTAATTTCTCAGAAATACTCGCCTTCGTATGGTTACGCGGTTGTAAGATTTGTTCTTCTGTTAATATATATATGGTTACATGATTTGCAATGCTGTCACTAAATACATAACTGCATGCAAATAGGGAAAGGAAGGATTCTGGTTTTGAATTTGAAAATCCTTGCGGAGACGGTTTTGCTCCTTGGCATTTTTCTTCAAAATTTATATAAATGTCACTCCACTGGTAGTTCTCCGAGGTTCTGATTCTATTCTCTAGATTTTTCCTGCATTTCTTTGTGTTTAGGCATATGTGAAGAAAGAGCTCTTGAACGGTCTTTCTGTTAATTATTGTATGAATTCTGGTTTACTACAAGGTTAGTCCTTTTGAAATTTTGAGTCTGCTATAAATCTTTGAGTTTTCTGTTTTTTTTTTTTTAATTTTTGGATAAATTTTCCTACAGGCTTCTGTTGCATTTATCTCTAATTTAAAAACAAGAAAAAACTCCTCGCAGATTACTAAGCTCTTACATTAGTAAAGATATACTTAAGAGGACACCCATCTCTCCTCTCATATGTCCTCTACTGTTCATTGTAAGGGAAACCTTTCACACTCTTCTTTTAACAGAAATTATGAAACATTACAAAGTTCACACAGCAGTTCTTCCCCAAGGGTTTCTTTACGTATCTGGTGTTTTCCGGCTGGTAAAGATCCTTTTGAAGGTCACCCAAATCTGGGTCTGCTGTCTCTCAACCGCCCGACCATGAGATTCGTCTTTCAGGACCATAATCTCCCCCCTTACTTACTTTCTAGACCACAGTCTTCCGCAAGTTGCTTGCACGGCGTGCAGGGCTATCTGATCATCACCAGACTTAGCCTTCTTTTTACTTTTTTGTTTTTCTTCTTCTGCCTGTCCCTACAACGCAAATTTTTCCTCTCCTCCCTTCCTTTTCTCTGGAAACTCTTCTAGTTAGGGGAGGAAGTTAGGGTTGCTCTCACAGCAACTGTTTTTTTTCTTTTTACCTCAAGAGGACAACTTCCTCCTTGAGAAATTACCATCATTTAAAGAAACACTTGTTACATCTCATAATGAAAACAAATATATTTAAATTCCAAACAGAAAATAATATCAGGTTCAGTTTATATTTACCACAATAAATCAAATATTTACATTTTTTTCCCGGGGCATTACATCTCCCCCCCTGAGATTTGACATCGTCCCGATGTCTTTCGGCCATGAACAACCCTAGATAAGCTCTTTTCATAAGTTCTTCATCTTCCCAAGTGGCCTCATCAGGCCCAAAGTGCTGCCACTACACTTTAACTTGGGTAATAACCTGTTTCCGTAGCATTACTTCTCTCCAGTCGAGAATGTTCAGCGGTTCGACCAAGATTTCTCCTTCAAGTTTGACCTGAAACAAGTAACATCTTAAATCAGTTTTTTCTTTAACAGAACTCATTTAGATTGATCTACTGGAGCTATTCCTTACCTGTATATCCTGCCAGTTGATTACATGCTTAGGATCATAAACATACTTTTTTAACACGGAAACATGAAAAATGTTGTGAACCCGTATATGACTTGGTAGGGCGAGCTGGTATACTACCGCCCCGATTCTGGCCAAGACTTGAAAAGGTCCACAGAATCGGGGTGCCAACTTAGTGCACCCGCTCCATTGTAACGTGCTCTTTTTTCTCGAATTCTCACATACACATGATTGTCGACTTGATACTCCTTAAGCCTTCTTTTCCGATCAGCAAAGTTCTTTTGCCTATCCTGAACTGCCTTCAGATTAGAAAGTACCTTTTTAACCATTTCTTCCATTTCCTTAAGCATTTCGGGACCTAACATCAATCTGTCTTCCGGTCCACCCCAGCTCGAAGGGGTGCGACACTTCCACCCGTATAATACTTCAAATGGGCTCATTTGCAATGATGTATGATAGCCATTATTGTACGCGAACTCAACCAAGTGCAATTAGTCCTCCCACTTGGTTGGTTGCTGCATCACATATGCTCTTAACATGTCTTCCACCACCTGGTTCACCCGTTTCGTTTGCTCGTCAGTTTGAGGGTGATAAGCCGTACTGAATTCAGCTGAGTCCCCAATTCTTCGAACAATGTTTTCCAAAAGACCGATGTAAATTTTACATCACGATCTGAGATTATTGTCTTTAGTAACCTATGCAACTTAAATATATTTTGCATGAAAACATGGGCGATCTGCACAACTCTGTAAGTAAATTGCACCAGTATAAAATGTGTTGACTTACTTAGCTTGTACACCACCACCATGATGGAGTCGTTATGTTTCCTTGACTTAGGCAAACCCATTATAAAATCCATAGAGATGGTTTCCCACTTCCATTTTGGAATAGGTAATGGTTGTAATAACCCCGTAGGGTGTTGGTGTTCTGCATTAATTTGTTGGCATTCCAGACAACGTGCCAAGTATCCAGCCACATCTTTCTTCATACCTAGCCAATAATATTCTTTTCGGAGTGCAGTGATCATTTTTTGATATCTTGGGTATCCAACGTAATGACTCTTATGATATTCATCCAAAAATAAATTTTTAATGTTGTTCTGATTGGGCACGTACAGCCTTTTCTTGTAATACAACATTCCAGCAGCATCCAAAGCATAATCTAATTGTTTTTCCTTGTTGCTTGGGTGCTGAACTTGCTGTTTTATTCGCTGATAATCAATATCTTGTCCTGCTGCCCTTTTAATCATTTCTCCGAAGGGGCTTTTCCCTTCACTGCAAGAAATCTCGTATAGACATTGCAATTTTCGACTTAAAGCATCCGCCACTCGGTTCTCTTTCTCTTTCAAATGCTTGATCTCAAAATCAAAACCACTTAAGAAATCTACCCACCGTGCTTGCCTTGCATTTAAGGTGCGTTGGCTAAAATAATTGGTCAGACTGTGGTGATCCGTCAATAATAGAAATTTTCTTCCCATAAAATAATGTCGCCACATTTTTAAGGCGTGAATGACGACTGCCAACTTTAGATCATAAGAAGAATATTTCTACTCATGTTTTTTTTAATTTTTTTGATTCGTATGCTATCACCTTCCCTTCCTGCATTAACACACCTCCTACCCCTTCCTTACTTGCGTCTCTGCACACCACATAATCTTTGCTAGGATCGACTATGCTTAGAATGGGTGTAGTGGTGAGCAGATATTTAAGTTGTTTGAATTTTTTTTGACATTCAGGGGTCCACCTAAAGGTCCTTTCCTTTTTCTGTAAGGAAATGATTGGATAAGCTACTCTCGAAAATCCCTCTACAAACTATCTGTAATAGCTTGTTAACCCCATGAAGGATCGGATGTCTGCCACATCTTTGGGTACTGGCCATTCCATTATGGTCCTTATCTTTTCAGGATCCACTGCTATTCCTTCTTTAGTGATTATATGCCCCAAATATTGTATTTTTTATTTAAAAAATTCACATTTGCTAAACTTAGCATATAATTGGTGTTCTCGGAGGGTTTGCAATACTAATCTGAGGTGCTCCTGGTGCTCCTCCATAGTCCGAGAATAAATTAGTATATCATCAATGAAAATCAGCACGAACTTATCCAAACACTGATGAAATACGTTGTTCATTAGACACATAAAAGTTGCGGGGGCGTTGGTCAGCCCAAAGGGTAACACCACAAATTCATAATGGCCATATTGTGTTCTAAAAGTTGTCTTAGCTATGTCTTCCTCTTTAATCCTGATTCGGTGATACCCTAATCACAAATCAATCTTTGAGAAAACTGTTGCTCCCTATACTTAATCAAATAGTTCATCAATACGGGGTAGAGGATACTTATTCTTGATCGTCAATTTGTTCAGTTGGAAATAATCCACACACATGCGAAAAGTCTCGCCTTTCTTCTTAACAAACAACACTGGGGCTCCCCAAGGTGGCACACTGGGGCGAACGTAGTTTTTATCCAAAAGCTCCTGTAATTGCATTTTTAACTCTGTCAATTCTGGTGTGCTCATTTTGTAGGGTGCTCGGGCCACCAGGGCTGCTCCTGGCACTAATTCGATGGTAAAATCTGTCTCTTTTGGGTGGCAGTCCGGGAATCTCTTTCAGAAACACATCAGCAAATTCTTGTATCACAGGAATGTTCTCCAATGTGGCTATTTTATCTTTCAAGTTGGCATAACCCACTTGGATGGCATAAATCTGACATCCTTTCCTAATGCATTTTGATAACTGTGAGGCGGTTATGGGCCAAATCTGCACTGGCCGCTTAATTCCCTGCATCTCTTGCTTTATTCCAAACTCATCTTTATAATAGATAGTCTTAGTTTTATGATTAATTATGGACCAGTGTTTTTCTAACCAGTCCATACCAATCAGTACATCATACGAACCAAGGGGAAGCACATTTAAATCTGTTGTCACTGGCTGTCCTGCTATCTTTAAAGGGCAGTTTTTGACCTTAGAAAGTACTCGTCTTTTGGCCCCTGTTGCCAACTGTACTAGCCAAGGGTCCTTAAATTTAATAGGTTGCAATTTACAATGCTCCACAACCTTAGGACTAATATAACTTAACGTAACTCTAGGATCAATTAAAACAGTTACAGCAAGGTCTAAGAGTTTACCTTCAAATTCCACCATGGTCGGCTGGTACTCCGCCTGACGATCTTCCATAGTAGCATTAATATTTGGTAGACTCCGTCCTACATCGCCAACTGTAGATGCTTCATAGACCTGGGAAACCTATTTGGTTCCTTTTCGTTGAGGGCATTTTTTTAGTAATGGGGTCCACCACAGCCCCAACATTGCACTAGAGGTCTTGCTGTCCCTTCGTTGTCTATTTTCCCAGGCTATTCATTGGTTCTGGACTTAATGGGGGGCTTTAATCGGAGCAGATTCTTCTGTATGTTTCTGCTGTTTTGCCCCTTGGCGAATCCTTTGTTACCACCACCTCGATTACCTTTAGCATTTCCAGCTAGCTTGTTGCTCTTCTTATCGACTCATTTCTTTCCCAGGATTTCTCCCTTCTGCTTGCTTTGCTGGCAACAAATTCGGGCTTTACGTATGGCCTCGTCCATTGTCTTTGGGTTGTCAAATTTGATTCTTTCCCTCATGCTCAAAGGTAAACTACTGACGAACCTATGTACTTTAGCCTTTTCTTCTCGAATATAAGGCACATAACGGAGCAATGAAGTAAAATGAGTGATAAATTCATCCATAGTTTGTTGTTCCAATCATAGGTCATGGAATTCTCTTGCCTTTTCATCATAGAAGCGTTCAGTCAGGTATCTTTCTTTAAAGTATTTTTGAAAATTTTCCCAAGTGATATTTTGTTCACTTACTCATCTTACCATCTTAACTTCTTCCCACCACAGGGTAGCTTTTCCCTGTAATTGGAAAATGGCCAACCATACCTTAAGGTTGTGATCGTATTCATATAGCTAGAAATATTTGTTCATATTAATCAACTAGGCATTGGATGCTTCCTCCTGTTCTCCATCAAAGTGTGGTAGTTTGATCTTACGGAATTCCCCTTGCAACTCTATCCATTTCCTTTTTGATGTCTGTTGTTCAGAGACATTATCAGATTGTTCCTTCTCCCTTCCTTCTGACTCTTCAGGTTCTGTGTGATGATTCTGCTCCTCTAACATCCTTTGCTGTTCAGCACTGAGATTTAGTGGTTGCTAATTCTACTTGTCAGATAGGCTTTTTATAATCCTCTCCTGTTCCATGGTTAAACTTGCGTTATCCTCCCGCAATTGGGCCTTTTCATTTTTCAACTCCTGTACTGTCTCCAAAATTGCAAGGTTTGTATTACGAGCCTCCTCTTCAAGTTGTACCCATAGTTCGGGGTTATTCTCAAGACCAGTTGCAGGTCCTTGACCCACCACAAATCTACGTGACGCATTGTCTGCTCTTCTCATATTGTCAATCTTTTGTTTTCTTTTCCCATACTTAACATAAAAAAAAATAACAGAAGAAGGGTTAACGCATTAACTGTTTTTCTTTAACTGCTCAATAGAGATGAAAATAAATTGTATGTACTCTATCTGTCTATCAGTTCCAATTCCTAGAGGCCACAGTTTTTGATAACTTGGCTCCGATACCACTTGTAATATACCCACGAATTAAACTTACCAGATTTTTTTTTTATAAAAGTCATACCCTAATCTACCTCATATGTGCGTATCTACTAATATGTGTTAACCTTATTAACTTCTAATACACATACATCATTCTGGAAATATCCAAGGGGATCATTTTCTTTGTTTTTGTTTTGTTTTATTGCGTAATCGGAAAATCTCTCTGGTGGACGGTATATTAGTTGTTAGATTTAATGCTGGCGTTGCTGGCTCTGTACACCTGGCTTTAGTATTTACTATCCACTGGCTCTGTCACGTGATGGGTATGGTTCGAGTACCCTCTGCCTTCGCACCCTCGGGCTTTTCCCCTCATCGACAGTGTGGGTGTATGGATGCCAATCCGAGGGCGGTGCTGGACTGATATGCTCCACCCATGTTTATCCCGCAGCGTGGAGATTACCCAAAACATTTGCATCAGGCCTTGCTTCAGCTCTGTCTTCCTTTCTGGTGTCGAATTCATCCAGAACCCCTTCTCGTCGAATGAATGTAGATGGTTCATGTACACTGCCGAGCTCCGAACTGAATTGGACCTTACTATTACAGTATTCGTTTTCTGGTAAGAAGTTTTATCATGAAATCTTTTAAGTTCTCGTTTCCCTTTCCTCCTTACAGGTTTTTCTTTGGCTTTTGTCCAAAACTCTAATAGTTTTCTTCACTTGTCTTTGTTCTGTGGACGAGGGTTATGGTGCCGACCTCTAGAAAATCACTTGAGGGTTCTGGTAGATGCTTCCCCGGTGTTCCAGGTCCTACCTCTTCAGCGATTGGCTAAAGGGTAAGTTCCTACAATACTTCTCCTGTAGTCAATTCTCCGGTTCTATTGGCAGTCTGCTCATTCTGTTGATGGAAGAAAAGGGGTTCTTCTTTTCTAATTAGGAATGGCCCTCCGGCCCAAATCCTTACGACTCTTATTTCGTTTATTGTAACAGAATTATGGCAAGGTCTATACGTCAGTGAGGGTTGCCCTGCTCTTTTCAGGGTTTGGGAAATCTTTTCTCGGAATTATTTCTCCGCACTATAGACCTAGTTATCCTGGCGCCTTATAAAATTTGACATGCCCTTGGGCTTACTCTTAAATTTGCTATGTATTATTTTTATTTAAGGGAGGACTGTTCAGGTTGTATCCCTAGTTAAATTCCCGTGGGCTTGCTACAATTTCATTTGCTGACTAAGCACATTTTTCATATAACTATCCTCCAGTTTTGTTTGTTAAGGTTTTTGTGACATGAGTAATGTTAAGTTATTAAAAGAAGCATGCAAGCATGCCATCTCCACTGCGCGTTGCAAATTTTTTTTATACTGTCATGTTTGAGCTCCCTTCAAGGTTCCTTGAGTTATAGAACTATTCCTATGGTTGAGACAGTGTAATTTACATGTACAGTATTGAATCCAATGGATTGTTTCTGGGTTTGTACTGCATGTTTTTATGATACTCTAAGTAAGCAATCTCTGCATGGGGAACATGGTCTATGCCTAACAGGTTTGTTGTGTAATGGTATTTGCTTTTGGGTTTAGCACTATGTTACTGCTAGTCTCTTGTGCGTATCATTTTACAAGTTCTCTTAAACTTAAATACGCTCCTCAGAGCTTAGATTATGTTATTATCTAATTTCTCAGAAATACTCACCTTCGTATGGTTACGTGGTTGCAAGATTTGTTCTTCTCTTAATATATATATGGTTACATGATTTGCAACGCTGTCATTAAATACATAACTGCATGCAAATGGGGAAAGGAAGGATTCTGGTTTTGAATTTGAAAATCCTTGCGGAGACGGTTTTGCTCCTCAGCGTTTTTCTTCATAATTTATATAAATGTCGCTCCGCTGGTAGTTCTCCGAGGATCTGATTCTATTCTCTAGATTTTTCCTGCGTTTCTTTGTGTTCAGGCATATATGAAGAAAGAGCTCCTAAACGGTCTTTCTGTTAATTATTGTAAGAATTCTGGTTTACTACAAGGTCAGTCCTTTTGAAACTCTGAGTTTGCTATAAATCTTTGAGTTTTCTGTTTTTTTTTTTTTTAATTTCTGGATAAATTTTCTTACAGGGTTTTCTTGCATTTATCTCTAATTTAAAAACAAGGAAAAACTCCTCGCAGACTACTAAGCTGTTACATTAGTAAAGATATACTTAAGAGGACACCCATCTCTCTTCTCATATGTCCTCTACTGTTCACTGTAAGGGAAACCTTCCACACCCTTCTTTTAACATAAATTATGAAACATTACAAAGTTCACACAACAGTTCTTCCCCAAGGGTTTCTTTACGTACCTAGTGTTTTCCGGCTGGTAAAGATCTTCTTGAAGGTCACCCAAATCTGGGTCTGGTGCCTTTCAACCCCCTGACCATGAGATTCGTCTTTCAAGACCAGAATCTCCCCCCTTGCTTACTTGCTAGACCACAGTCTTTTGCATGTTGCTTGCACAGCGTGCAGGGCTATCTGATCATCACCAGACTTAGCCTTCTTTTTACTTTTTTGTTTTTCTTCTTTTGCTTGTCCCCATAGCACAGATTTTTCCTCTCTTCTCCTCATTTTCTCTGGAAACTCTTCGAGTTAGGGGAGGTAGTTAGGGTTGCTCTCACAACCACTGTTTTTTTTCTTTTTACCTCAAAAAGACAACTTCCTCCTTGAGAAATTACCTCCCTTTAAAGAAACACTTGTTACATCTCATAATGAAAATAAATATATTTAAATTCCAAAATAATATCAGGTTCAGTTTAATTTACCATAGTAAACTAAATATATTTACCATAGTAAACTAAATATTTACATTTTTTCAAGTGCATTGCAACCAATTTTTTTAAAATAAAACTAAAATTTCCATAACTTTCAAAGCAAAAAAACATAATTATTAACACGATATCCTGCTCTAATAACTGCTTGGCTGTAGTCCTGGCAATACCGCAGCATATGCAGTTCCCAAAATACGTTGGAGGCAATGGCGGTTTTACCCGCCCTCTGAAGTCAATTGGCACTATAAAATAAACGGGCTCGTTCTCAGGAACTTGTCGAGCTCTCATTACGCATCTCCAAAACTGCGCGGAAACTGCTACAAATGAAGTTGAAGCGCCGGATCGTTCCTTCAAAGCTTCAATTAATTTTTCGCTGAAATGAAATGTTGATATTTCCAGATTTGTTTCTAATTCTGCGACAGATTTCTGGATAATACTGTTGTTAGTGTTTTCCACTGAGCCATCACCAGTGCTTGCATTGATTTCTGAATATTTTGTGGGCAGTGAATTATTTGGGACAAACCTGAAAATTTGCCCCTCCTTAATCAAATCGGTGACAACTTCTTCACCCCTCAAATAAATGTCGGGTATTGCGCCATCTTCATTGTCCCGCTGAAAGACTGTTCTCATGTGCTGAGGTCTCCTGAAAATAGGAAGTTCTCTGCTACACTCTGCCCAACTGTTCATGAAATGCATAAAAGAATTCCCGTCAGCAATAACGTGATGAAAATTGACTCCGATGCAAAATCCGCCTCCCTGAAAAGCAGTGACCTGCAATACCCATCGTTACTTTTGAAACATCATCCATAGAAAAATGAAATTGAAAAGCGAGTGAATTTTTCATACCTGTATTGAGAGAAGTGAATCCTCGTAGTTTCCATGGCGGGTCTGGACAAGTTCCTTGTAGAAGTTTTTGTGCTGAAAATTATCAATTTCCACATTCTCAAATGGCATGTCAATGCTTGCTTCAACAAACTCCTCTCCGTCATCGTTGCAATCAATTTGGGGTCGATCCCATTCACCACCCTTCATATCCAACCGACCTGCAAATGGATAGAATTCCACCAGAACTAACGACAGGCTTTTCTTTAGCCTTTTCACCATAGCAGGGAAAGCCTTGTCGGCTGTAACGACTGGTGTTTTATAGAAAAGAAGCATGTCCACGTTCTGATAGGGTATGGTACTAATATCAATGGCGGATAGGAACATGCTATGCTTAGCAGTGGGGATGGCTGGTGCAACAGTGGAAACCCTCGACACCTGTACTTTCATTTGGTATTCTGCCATGGCCGCAGGGTATAAACCACCAAACTCAAAATCTAAAATATGCCTATGAAGTTTAAATTGGTGAAATTGTTGATTGAAGATCTCTTATATAGATTGGGAATGATGCTTTTCTTGCTTGTGAAGTTTTTATTCAAATATTTAACAATAATTGTACATTAATATATGAATAAGCGTGATATTTTATAATTGGCCATATAATTTATTATGTGATTAAGATTTAATAGTAGTTATAATTTAATAGATATAATTTAGCAATGTAAATTTATAACATAGTAACTCTTACTCAATTACAAATCACTCATCTATTTAATTATAATTGGTTCATATTGAAAATCTAGGAAATTTAAAACTTGAGTTTTAAAAACCGAAAATTTTATTTCTCTATTAATTTTAAGTCTTTTTTAGTAGAGAATTGAATTATTCATCACATTTGATATTATTCTTATAGTTAGGTTACTTTTTTTCTTGGAGAGATTCAAGAAATGTGTGAAATAAAAAACATGCCCACTGGTTTAGTGAGGCTTTATAATTGCGATTAAGTGTTTAAGTATTTCATTTTTACTTTCTTTGCTACAATATATTGATGAAACTTCTTGAACTTGTTGCTCCAAACTTTGATATGCTCAACTTGTTTCTTCTTCTTTCTATTCCAGATCATGAACTCTGGAAATCATTTCTTGCTACAAATCGGATGATGTGAATTTATTTCAACTCCTTTTTCAACAGGTTCACTTCCACTATTGTGAGTTTTTAAGTCTTGTTCAATGGACCAGCCCCACATAAATCCATAATAATGTTTAATTCTTCATGGCTCCAATATGTAAATTTTCTATTCATTTTTTCATCTTCTACCTTCTCCATGATGTCTTCAACAAATTCCAAGTCTTAATTTTAGATGGCCATTACAACTGACTTCTCCTCTTCTCCTTCTTTTGCTGCTTATTCTTGGCTGCTACGAAAATCTACACACTAGTTAACATTTGTGAGATTTACAAAATCATCATTATTTGGGTTCTTTTCATTTTCCTTTATATTAAGAGTTTCCCCCTTTTTCATCTCTATCTTTTGCTCTTATATCATTATTATTTATAAATAAATATTCATTCATTTCTGCATCACAATCTTTGTACTCAGTTTCATCATGTTCATCCTTGGTTACTCCTCCATTGAACAATTTATATATGAACTTCTCCTGCTGCAACATTTGTAACCAAAGTTCATCTAAAAAGTGTTCATCATCATATTTAACTTTATATTCTTCAATCTCTGGTTCACATTCTTCATATTCATCTTCGATAATTTTAATATTTTACAAGGTGTTTCTTCCCTTTTCAATGTACTTCATCTCTAAAATATCCAAAGGCACTTTTGCACTATTTACTCAACAAAACTCATATAAAATACTAGGAAAAGTAATGCCATCCTCTGCTAACAAAATAAGATATAATGCTAATGCATCTCTTCTCTTATCATGGGCATATTTATTTATTTTTCAACTGAAGAAATCGTGCCTGGAACAGCTCTCAGGCATACATAATCTTGTTGAGGATTTGAATACAAGACCTATGGGAACCAAAATTCGCCACCTAACCGTTCGACTATGTTCTCAGGAATTTTCAAGGTAGCATACTCGTACAACGACCAATCTCCCTGAATGTTGTGTTCGGTGTATCATGTTTACAAGGTGATGTACTCAGTTACATGTAGCTAAAAGATAGCAATCGAGTGTGGGCTCCCAATATATACTCGATGGTATGGGGAGCACAAGTCCGTGTTAGCACTGTCTAATGCATAATTGTTCGATGAGAGCGTTCTCATATACTTGCCATACTGAAGTGCCTCCTATATACCCAAAAGTACTGGAGAACCTTCGATATACTTCCATACTGGAACAACATTTCAACCCCATGATACAATGTAGGCAGTTAATGGCAACTACTATGTTTAAAGACGTCAAAACATGTCTCTGGGCTATACCTTTAGATATTTTCATTAGGTTACAAATACTCCTTAGGTTAATTGAGGTAAATTTTAAGTTTATCTTGAATTAGGTTTCAATTTTATGGCTCAACGATGTCGCCTGAATTCCTATGATGCAACTAAATGAGAAAAATGAAATCTTTTCATTCGATGAAGACTAAACTAATTAATGAAGAGAAACAATAAAACAATGCATCAATCAAGAAAAATGCATTAAAAAATATCTCCCTAACTTTTCGAATGAAAGATGTAAAAAATGAAAACTACTCCTTCACTTTCACTAACGAATGCAATGCCAAAATGCAATATTATGAGAAACAAAATCACTTTCTTTCACTAAGATGCACTAATATTTTGCTCTTTTCTTCCACTTTGATTCAAAATGCAGACTAATGCATAAGCAACAGAAAAATGGATTTCAAAACAACTAAAATGAAAATTTCATTCACTTTTGGTTTGGAATAAAACAAAAAATTTCAAAAATACTTAAACGAAGAGATCCTTTCACTTTTCTTTTCAAAACAGTGAACTCAAAGCAAGCATATACCTTCAGTTTCACCAAAGAAAACAATCGTAATCTACATTTGACAATGGAGCTAAAGTAATTTTCAAAGTACAAATATGACCCAATACTAATGAGAACAACTTCACAAATATGAACCGAAAGCAACTTGAAAGTGATGTCTTGATTGCTATAAAACTCCTAAACAGAGGCAATTGATCTCACAAAGGCAAGCCAAGTGATGAGTGAAGGGTAACCTAGACCTAGAAACCCTAGAAGACAATCCAACTTCAATCACACACCAACAAAATCAAAGAGACAATTGTAACCATTGGGGACCAAACTTCGCCACCTAATCGTTCGACCATGTCCTCAGTACTTTTCATTGGATGGGCCTAGTGTATATACAAAACCTAATTAAATAATATGTCGTAAATGAGGTGAAAAAAGTAACTCTTCCATTTCATTTTCCCAAAGTGCTTAATTCATACTTGTGAAATATGGAAAAAATGGAAAATTATTCATTAATGTGTTCAAGTCTTCATCTATCTCTTCTATCTCCTCATCTTTATTGGTCTTGATTTTCTCTTCAAATTTATTGATGTATTCCAAATCTATATTTCTGTTACTGTCTTCATCAGGTATGGGTTCCTTTGCTATAGTTGGAAACACTCCATGTTTTTCTGCAAAATGTGTTGCCTCTTCCCTTTGATACTTTCTTTTGATCTATTTGAGTTCTCTCTAAAACTGTTTGAGTCTCCTTTTCTGACCCATAATTGCTATATATTCTTCCTTTGTCTTCTTCTATTTCTTTGTCCACAATGAGTTACTAATTCATGCCAATTAGTAATGGTAGCAAATTTCCTTAGCTACTTTCTTTAACAATGCCCCAAATGTGAATCGAATCTCTACAAGACTTCAAATAAAAAACATACCAACAAAGGCCTCAAATGTTACATGAAGTCATACCACCGATAGCTAATTATGATATTGAAATGCACCTCCTACAATAATAAACAATTCTGATTTTCTATTTATTTATTTTATTTAACTAATAAAACATTTTTAGTTCATTATATCTCTGTACCATTAAATTTCAACCACAAATGAAGGTATTTTTAGATGAAGTTTGAAAAGTAAATGAATATTTCACAAGCCAAACTTTCGACCAATGATGTGGCTAATTTATAATCATCATGTGACTACAATGTTATTTAAGAAAATAAATCAATGGTCTTCTTTACACTAAAATCTGGAGTTGCTTGCTTATATAATTGCCCCCTAATCGTTCTCTCGAGGATCCAATTTATCCTCTTGCTCGCGATCAATGGCAGCTTACAAGGTCAGGGTTGTATTAGAGCGGCAACACCAATCAGGGTCCCACTCATGACAATCATGGGAAAGAAAACAAGACTCTGTCAGATAGTGCTAGAGTATCCCTGCCTTTCTCCTACCCACACATCTGCACACGCAATATAAATTTCTCACACTACGCTCACAACTTTCACACCGACAATACACAACAATTTCTCTTGATGCTTATCAATGGCTTGAGAGGTCCCCACCGCTAGACAATAGCAGGCCACTCCAACAAAATAATGAAATTAATTAACATCGAACATAGAGAAAAACATACATCAAGCAGAATCATTATTTGAAGAAAAACACAAGGGATTTCTTAAGCTCTACACGCTGGCCACATGCAAAAGTGGTCTGATATAGGTCTTTCCCACATGCAAAATGATCCCAAGTCACACGAACAAGCAAAACACTCCTTTGGTTATACAACAATCTTCATATAGCAAACTTGTCCATGCCACAGATGGTCCACATGAGTCTATCACTCAGTCACACTCAACACGGCAAGGCGCCTTGCAAATAACTCCACACGAGATAGAGTTCTTGATCATAGTAGCCATTCTAGATTTTGTTGCATCCAGCAAAATAAACTCCAAATTCAGGCTTCTGTGATCCATATTACATTAATAAGAGTCTTTTCGGTATAAATCACATAGGTTCGAAATGCGTCGGCAAAATTTTCTTCTATTTGATTTTTGCCGAAAAGAATCTTCTTAAACTAGACTTCGTTGAACAACAACAACACACACCATCACACTGATATCCTCAGCTCTTAGACCAACTTAAATAAATATGGACCACTGATTATTGAATTATAAAGAAACTTTTTATATTAAAACAACCAATATCCAAGCCCTTTCATCACCTCTTCTATAATCCAAGAGAAACTAAACACCCTCTCAACCTTTCTAGCACTATTAATTTTGTAAACATATTTGCACATTTTCCTTGAAGTTGGACATTTATGAGATTTATTTTTGAAGAATTAAGATCTATATCCTTTCTTTCCTCGCTCCAACTTGGCCCTCTTCTTGTCATCACAAGTTTTTTGGAAGGTTGGCTTTTTCCTACTCTACTCATAAAAGTACTCTGCCTTCCACAAAGATTCATCAAAAGAATTAGGCTCATTAAATTTAATTTTTTGACCACATAATGATTGCAACCCACTTGCAAATTTTGTATTTTTGTGTTTTTCATCTTAATAAAACCAACATCCCTCACTAATTAAGGGATTTTTCTAAGTATTTTTTCTTCCATATTCCTTGATCGTCACACTTCCCCACCTTAAACTCAAATAACTCTTCAAAATTTGCTTCATAATAATGTTTTTACAAATATTCCTTTTTAACTTCCATGAGATTTAGTCTTCTTCCACCACTTTCTTTTCCCTTCAAGTAGTAAATTCGAACTTAGACCTCTAACTTGGATGAGAAATTGTACAATTACAACTACTTTCTTATCTCCAACAACCAAGAATCAACTTCCTCTCTTTCCTTATGCTCACCAACAAATGTAGAAAGCTTAATCTTCCTAAGCTCTCCTTGCAAGTTATCCAAGTTAGGTTTCCTTCTTTGCTGTTTAATTGGTGATATACTTGTACTAGTCCTAGATTTTGTGGTAACATAAGATCTCTTAGCTAAATGTCTTGGTGGGTGATGCTGATGCCTACCAACACTCCTCAAATTCCTTAAGCTTCAAGCATCCCCCCTCTCTCAAAATTCGAATAAAGTTCCTCTTCCTTCCATGAATAAATTTTCTTATTCATTCTCCTTTATAAATTATTTAAGCTCTATAGAATATAATTATTAGTTTGTTATCATTCCTTCATCAACCTTTTATTATTAATCTTTTGTATTAACAACTTTATTTTCCAAATCTTCATGGTCTCTCCTAAGTTTCTAATCTCTAGCCTACCTCTTCCATGTCCATTTCACTCACTGTCAACATTATCCATGTTAGCATTCATACCTCTAACTTCTTCTTCATGACTATAGGTCACCTGGGTATTTGTTCTACTTCCAATCCTCACCTTAATTCTACTCTTGTAGGCCACCAATAGAATTCTTTTGCTTTTCTAAGAAATTTTTATCCTAAATAAATAAAAAAAATTGGTTGAAAGATGCAGTCTCCTCCTTGATAGCTTTCTATTAAATACTTTCTTTCCCAAATATAAGTTTTGGGTTGGGAATTTGTTGGTAATGTTAGCATTTATGTCAAATCTATATGAAATTTTGATGTCAATTAAAGAATCAATGTGGATTTTAGTGATAAATAATCAGGGTTGATCCAATGAAGATTCAAGATGATTAAAGTTGTGTGTAAGGTTGTTCAAATGAAGAATGATCCAATATTACATTGTGTGTTTCATGAACAATGACTGAGGTATTGTTTATTTTATAATCAAAGTAAATCCATGGAACATGAGAACTTGAGAACAATATTTGGATAACTTAAAATTTCCATTGAACATGAATGCTATCAGTTTGCATTTCTAAGAAACTGAACTCGCTTGGCTTATATCCAAGCCTTGAAATTTCTAAGTTGTAATCATATTTCTTTCTAATTCACATGACCTTTTTCTAGTGCTGAAGGTACTATAGGGGTGCTTGAAGTCATTAAAATTGAAGTTATTATAGAAATGTGTTTTCTAGGTAAATCTTCTCTGCGGACAAAGACGATCCCTCTAGCCCAATGAGTGGGCCTAGAAACAAACGAGACAATCTACAAGGCACTTTCCTAGATTACAATCGAAATAAGAGAAGAGGAAGGAGACCTACCTCATTTTGATTCTATAATGCACTCCTTTGTTGAAGATCTTGATCGCTTTCTCTTCTGGCTCAGTCCTTTCTTCTCACAATGTTTGAATACCTGCATAAGAGGCCAAAGACACAACAAAGCATAAAAGTACAACAAGCATAATCAAATGTAATCCACTTAACAGATCAAGGAGCATTAAGATAAATGAAGCATTGACACAAGCATTTATGGAAAGTGAACCAACAATTTTATATTTTAATAAACAAAAGAAGAAGCATACAACCTCGGCCTTGATGTTAGTTTCCCTCCTTGAGTGAATGTCCAAATCCAAGCTCAATCTCTCCAAGCATTCCTTCTCCAAGCCAAAGTGAATAACATGTAGGCACTATCTCAGCATAAGGGTGCAAATAATCAAAGACCAACCATTTGGGAATGGAGGGGAATGAATATATAGGTAGGGAGAGGGAGTTAGTATCTCACCAAAGATAGGGGAAAGTCCTCATCTCAAGGAGGAAGCTCATAGGGATAAGATCAAAGGGAAATATTGGGAGAATTCGACCAAATCCACAACGAATATCATCCAACTCGCTGTTCTAGAAGCCTCTAGATCACAAAGCTTCTCCTCCTCTTTAGGAAAACTTTCCTTTTAGGGATCAATGCGAGTATCCAAGCCAAATCTGCGTTGGCAGTGCGAGGCTCATATGGTGCAACTTGCCATCAACACATGTGGGCAGTGCCATAATTGCGCTGACCCAGAAATTAGGGTTTTGAGCTAATTTTTCTTATGAAAATCTCAAGGAAACTTTTCATTAGTTCTTCAGGGAGGATCTGGAATACATATCAGGATGGGTACATTGCACAATTGTCAAGTTTTGGAACTCTGAGGTATGACACAGGGAAGTGCAAGAAGTGAGACAAAATATTGTGTAACAATATGGAAAAATAATTTTTATTTTTTCCCTAATTCAGGGGATAGATGTAGATTATATTCTAGCTATTAGTGTCCACAAATCATATTTACAATTTATTATCAATGTCCACAACCCATATTGATAGTGGATAACTAAAATCCATGTCCTGCAACAAATATAAAGATATTTCCGAGCATTGCCTTATGCAATCATTGATGTTGGACTATGATTCTTCAATTTTGTTAACTGTACGAGGTGTATTTGTCTTGATTTGAACTTAAAACTTGGGAATGAAGAGGTAGAGTACAAACAACCCTGGAATACAAAGAGGCAACCCTTCACTTCTAAATCCTAAATGAAATACATGCAATTAGAAATATTTGTATATAAAAGATGCATTTCTAAATGATAGCATTGCTAGAGAATTGAATTATGTGAGAAAAAAGTTCATGAATTGTCTGGTAAGAAGAGAAAGAGAAAGAGGAGAATAAGTGAATCATAATTGAGGAAGAGAAGGAGAGAAGATAAGAAACTGAAAAGAGGACAAAAAAAAACTGAAAACATAGGCAAAGACTAGGTAACCAACAAAGTGAATTTGCCATTTTCTTAGGGGATTGTTGTCTCCTTTCAGGTAGTAGCCTGAAAAAGAGTAGGTTGGAGATTGTAGAAGAGGGAGTAGGAGCTTCTAAGCAAGTTGTATCCTACAAAAGAAATTTGAGGTAGAAAACTCCTTTAAGTATAGGCCTACATATAATTTGATGTAAAAGAGGGAGTAGGAGCTTTCCTTCACATTACTACAACCCAAATTCATGGATTTCCCTCTATGGTTTTCCACTTATATCGGTTGTATACATGTGTTGAATGTCTTGCTTATGTGTATTCTTTTGAATTCATTGTTAAATGTTGAACACATAAAGAACTCCACTTATCGCAAAAGATAAGATTCAAAATTGTTAAAATAAATTGAATTTTTCCACTTTAAAGACAAAATTATTAATTCGCCCCACCTCACTGTTATTGCTAAGGATTGATCAATTTGTATCAGAGAAAGGTTCCATTTTTATCAACCTAACAACTAGAAGGAAGATATACATAATAAGAATAGCTAGTTAGGAAGGGTGCTCAACAAATAAAGCTCCTTTGTTTAATGGTACTAATTATATCTTAAAGAAAATAAGAATGAAGACATATATAATGTCCCTTGGTGCAAATGTTTAAGTTGCAGTGGAGAATGGCTATGAAGAGCCACATATAATAGGTAACAAAGAAGACAAGCTTGATTTTGCATTCAATGCAAAAGCCACGAATGCCATCCTTAGTGAGCTATCTTAACTATAATTTATGAAAGTAATGCATTATGAGACTACTAAATAAATGTGGGATAAATTGAAAAGCATTCATGAAGGAGATGGTAAAGTAAAGTTGCCTAAATTACAAGTTTTTAGAATGCAATTTGAGTCCTTAATAATGAATGATGGTGAAGGCATAGGTAAGTTTTTTCTTATAGTGGATGAAATTGTTAATGTTATGAAGGGCCTAGGTGAAAAAATTAAGTTGTCTGCAATAGTCCAAAAAGTGTTGATATCACTACCTGCTAATTTTAATCCCAAGGTATCACAACTGATGAAATTTATAACAATGCATAACTAATAATGGATCAACTGCTTGGTTCCCTAAAAACATATGAAATGAGGATTACAAAATGAAATCAACCATACAGGATGCATCATTCAAGGTAGACAAGAAATCTATAGAAGATTAGGAACGCTCATGCTCAAACTCAAATGAAGAAAAGACAAAAATTTGTAAGAAGATTGAAGAGAGGGACATGCAACTACAAAGTAAAACTTCCTTTTAAGTGATTTAATTATGGAAGAGTGGGGCATTATGCCTCAAAATATCCATATAAGAAGGTAGATAAAAAGTTTAAAGAGAACAGAAAGAAAAAAATTAATAGAGTGAAGAAAGAGAAAATATTTTATGCACAAGGAGATAACAACTCCTCTGAAGACACAAGTGAATCTTTTGATGAATAGGGAATTAGTGAATTTATGCTTATGGCCCTAGAAACCTAGTCTGAAGAATATAATGATTGTGAATAAGAAGAAGAACAAGAAGTAGATCTTGATGGGGAGATAATTAGTGCCCTTAAAGAAATTAACAGATTCAAGTAGAAGAATAAGAAACAAAAATAAATTTTGTTAAAATATGTTAAAGAAGAGCCTATGTCTAAAGAGCATATCTAGTTAAAATTTGAATTAGAAGAGTCCAAAAAGGTTAAAGGCATTATGCTATAACAATTAAAAGAAAAAAAGAAAAGAGCGTGAGAAGCTAGAAGTAGAAGTAGTTGTCGTAAGAAAAAAGCAAGAGAAAGCACAAACTAAATTGAACATGACCATAAACACATAAAGGGGTATGAAAAGTTGGAAATGATAATGAATGATCTCTAGTTATGAAATTTGGTTTGGGCTATGAAGCAGAAACCAATGAGAATCAGATAGAAGATAAAAATAGCATCAACCTTGTTAAAGTTGTCATAGGAGACAATGACAACCAACAATAACCAAAGAATAAGGATGCCAACAACAGACCTCAACAATAGCAAGGCAACAATGCACCTTAGTAGCAACAAAGCACTAATCCTATTCAACCACAATAAACAAGAAGATTGAACAAACAAGAAATGAGTTACTATAGTCCTTATTTCTTCAAAAGACAAAATCATGAGATGCCAAGGAGATGTTATTCACAAGTACCATCCAAGTTCTGATTCATGAATGAATTGATGTCATCACCATAATTTTTTAAATGATCTTCTATGTCATCACCATAAATTTTTGATCTTCTATGTCATCATCATAAATTTTTAACTGATTTATGACAATCAAGACCCGATTCATGAAATTGATGTCCTCTATTTCTTTGATCTGCAAAATTTCAAAATCTTTTCTAATATTCTGCAACTGAATAATATTGACTTTGACCATACCTTTATAGCTTGTTGCCAAAGTGTCCCATGCTATCTTTGCTAAAGACATGATCATAATTTTATGGAACACTACTTGGTCCACTCTTTGCTGGATAAGCTTCAACGCTTACACATTCTTTTTTTTTGTCTTTGTTCGATTGTTCCCTCTCTGCATTAGTGAGGGCTCATTTATGGAACACTACTTGGTCCAGTCCTTGCTGGATAAGCTTCAACACTTACACATTCTTTTTTTTTTGTCTTTATTCCATTGTTCCCTCTTTGCGTTAGTGAGGGCTCATTTAGCTACTTCATCTTTAGATTTTGGAAATCCACCTATAACATATTTCCAAACATCATGAGCCTTCAACATGGTCTCCATGGTAATGACCCACACATTATAATCCTTCCCTATAAACAGTGAAAATTATGACTAAAAATTTGATAAAACCATCTTTCTTCCAAAAAAATCTTCCCTTCAAAGAATAATAAAAAAACTTTTTCAAACCTCCCTTATTAACTTTGGTTAAAAACCCTTTCATAAAATATATGTTTTTTTCAAATCTCTTAACAAAGCCCTCTAATCCTTTTAATAAAACTCTTTGTTTTATCTTATATAACTAAAAAAACCTTCGTTCAAAAACAAAAACTTTTAAAGCACTTAACCTCCACACCTTTTAAGAGATTTTTTCATATAAGTCAAAACAACCAATGTGACCTTTGAACCTACCTGACCTTCGTACGCTTTGAAATGAAAACGTTTTGACTTTTTAAACCTTGCTCACGCATCAGCGCAGGTTTCGAAAGGAGTGAGCAGCATACTTTTCGACAGACGGAATGTCCGCTGCTCAAGCTTTAACAATGCGACAATTCAGCAACTTGTTTTATTATAAAAAAAATTGATAATTTTTTTTACTGGCTTTTCAGGTTTGATCATTTTTTTACTGGTTTTTGCAGGTTTCACTGATCTTGTATTTTTTCCTGGGATCTGTTACCAATTTGTTGGAAAAATAGAAGAGAAAAAACACAAAATAAGACAAAAAATTACACCAATTTGTTGAAAAGACACAGGAGAAAAGATACAAAAATTCACACACATTCAAACTTGATGATTACAATGCCCTTTCTCAATAGAGTGACTCATTTAAAATAACTTTGACATACAACCATATGCCATAGTGTAACTAGAATGTTTTTTTTTGCTCTGAAAATCATGGAAATTCCGGCCATATTTTGATAAAATCCAACAGAGGTTTTTGTAAATCTATGTTAAAATCTATGAGAGGAGTCTTCGGGGAAAATCACATCATATTTTATTTGTTGTTTCGAACCCACGAGCGATGTTCAGGGCTGAATCCATTTCCACCATCAAAAACATGATTGAAACACTGCAACTGCCAGATTTTTTTGAATATTTTTCCCCTAACTTCCTGCCACTTTTAACTGTTTAGGCCACTTTTAACTTTTAACTTTCCAAATTCCTCCATTTCGAATTGGAAATTGCATTAACTCTTCGCCGCCGCAATTCTGTCAGACGAGCGCCGATCCGATCTGTTAGGGAATTAATGTGGAGCGGTGGACGGAGGGTGGTGGAGCTAGGGTAGGGTGGCGGAGGGATTGCTGAAGGCCGGAGCCAAACAAACAATTTTCCGGGCGGCGATGGAAACCGGACAATTCCTCCGCCTAGGTAGACTACTTCGTTGAAAAGGCCAATGACATCCTTAAGAAGGATATCATTAATTGAGAAACTAGAGCAATCTCTCGATAGGTTAAGGAAGCGTGTGGCACCTCGATCTAAAGGCGATATCTAGGATGTCACGCTCATGAGTATTTCTTTTGTTGTTTATGCATATATATTGTAGAAGATTGTGTGTGCATATTGTATGTGAGAGTCATGCTTAAACATTTTTTTTTTTTTTTTCTCGGCAATACTAACTAATTTATATTAAAATGTACAGAGGAGTATTACAGCAATAGACGCTTGCTGCCCAAGACCAACTGTGGTTCCCTGGGCAGCATAAACCAACACTTACAAAAGCCTCGCAGGGCAACATTATCAAAAAGACCTTGTGCTTGACTGAAGATTGACACTGAGAGATTCTAGAAAAACTGATAAGCAGCCCACGCAGGGGCATTTCCGGAGCAGTCATGTAGATTGTGGCTTCTGAGAAGACTGCTGACAAAACCAGACCATACAAAAAAACCAGACAACCCTGGACCCGGGTTCAAGACTGACTGCTTCCCATCTGTCGGGGAATCGCTAACCAGGAGCAAATTACAACAGACATAGAAGTATATATAGGACACCAAACTAAGACCGTCTAGAAACCAAAACCAGACCTGGGAGAAAGAGGAGTGAGTGAGGAAGTCGTCGGACCGCCATCGCCTTCTAGAACTACTCCTCAGGAGTTTCCTCTTCGATAGGACATCCCCAGTCGTCTTCTGGACTTTCCACTGGAGCTTCATTAGCCTTTTCCTGCGAGGGAGGCAATTCGGGGACAAGAGAGTGCAGTGGTGGCAGTGAACATGCTACTGCTGAAGTTCCTTCCCCCGTGGGCGACTGGCCCAAAACGCTTTTTTCCTTACCCTTTCCGGCACGTTCCGCATCAGTTGGAGGCCCTTCTGGAATGTGCAGTTCTCTGCTGCTC
Organism: Pinus taeda; assembly: GCA_000404065.3. NCBI lineage: Eukaryota > Viridiplantae > Streptophyta > Pinopsida > Pinales > Pinaceae > Pinus > Pinus taeda. Next base: position 51,547 of record APFE030850699.1, on the reverse strand, counting down.
TCGGCTTCTTTTTCCCCAGCCACCAAGGGCGTCCCTTCGTCCTCCCTTTCTGGAGTATGGGTGAATAACACAGAAATGTGCGCATCGACGCCCTGATGCCCTCTAGAACGTCCCAAAGAGAAAATAACTGAGCCAAAGGCAGGCAGCAAAGGTTCCCCTAACTCACCACTGCCCACCTGCACTGCTTGACCCGGATGAATTGGGGTGGCGCCACTCCTACGATGGCAAAAGCAGCAACAGCAATGGTGGTGGGAGTCCCCTGCCGGAGGGCGGGAGGGAGCTCCCCTTCCTGAGCTTCGACGATAGGGCATTCTTTCTCTAACCATGAATTCCTCCAATTCCGCACCCCCTCTCCCAGCAATACGAAATCCAACAGATTGAAGCACCCCAGAAGGGCTGAAGCATAGCACAATAGAGCCGGCACCCAGGGAGCGAAGAGATGAAGAGCGACAGGCCTCTTGCCAGCGCTCCGCCTCCACCTTGCCGCCAGAGTTCTCCAATTGTTGCGACTTTCCCTCACCACAGATCGACACCAATACCAGCCTGTCCATTCTTTTAATTTCATAGCCTTCAGTATTGAGGGGACGGTTATTGAATGCACAGCGCAGGTGAGCCTTCAACTCAGGCCGCTTCATTAAGGAAGCCTTCCTCCTCGCCCGATCGACGGCCCGAAACATTAATGGCCACTGCGCCATCACGTGGCAGCGCGTGCTTGCCATATGGCTCGCTCGTAGCATGACGGAGGTCACCCGCATCCGGGGAGTCAATGCTTAAACATTAGAGTTGCTTTACTTTTTCTATTAAAAATAACTAGAGAAACATACGTAAAATTGTTCCTTTGTATTTTTAACTCAGATTGTTTGAAAAACTTGTCATGTGTCATAATATATATAAAAGAGAAAGACTCAGAGAGAAAGACACCCAAAAAATATATTTATATACAAAAGAGATTATATATT
>APFE030850699.1:33390-45402 GCA_000404065.3 Pinus taeda | reverse complement strand
ATAAAAAAACTTACAATATCACAAACTTAATTGTATCAATTTATTATCTTTATGCTTTATTTTTATTAATTTTTGACACTACAACGTCTATTAAATTAGACATTTAAATGTTCTCACTTATTTACCATATTAATATATTAAGTTTGACATTTAAATGTTCACACTTATTTACCATATTAATATATTAAGTTCGACATTTAAATGTTCACACTTATTTATAGACATTACAACATCTCTCACATTCACATATTGGGCTGACACTATAACGTTTCTCCTATATTTGGTTATAGAGTGGCTCTCTACAAGAAAAAAGCATTATAACATAACAAATTTGAATTGAAAACGTTTATTATTTTTTTAATTGCTCCAACATTATGTTTTATTATTACTATTATTATTATTTTGATATTACAACATCTCTCCCATATTGCGCTATAAAGTGCTTCTCCCAGAGAGAAAAAAAAATAAATAAATTAAATAAAAAAAATATTGTATTTGTATTTCTAATTAAAACCCCATATACATATATCTTACCAATATTATGTTTTTTTTTAATTATTTTTTGATATTACAACATTTCTCTCATATTGAACCAACATTTAAATGTTCTCACTCATTTACAGACATTAAAACATCTCCCCCATACTAAACTATAGAGTGTCTCTCTATGCAATTATTTCTTGTTATAAGTATTATATAATTTTTAAATTTAACATCTAATTGCAAGTATATCAAATATAGTTTTAAAAAAATAATGTTACAGAATAATAAAAGAAACACTTAGACAACACAAATTATGCTATTAAGGCATAACAATGTGTAAAGGAAATACACATGGGCAAAAGTATGGTATTTTTAGGTAATTTGGCAAATGTACATTCATTACATGAATTTCCACCCATCATAGAAACTACCACATATTTACTTGAACAAAATGTTGGTTTATACAATGTATTTTTTTTAATCGTTGTCATAAATTTTAATAATTCCCACCTTGATGATACTATAATTGATACTTTGTCGAGGTCGTTTTATCACTTCTTTTATAATCCAAGAGATGTTAAACATAATCACAACTTCTTTAATAATATTTATTTTGTAAACATGTTTGCGCAATTTTCTTGAATGTGGATTTGTTTAAAATCTACCATTGAATAATGAAGGTATATATCGCTTCCTTCCTTGCTCCAACTTGGCCCTCTTCATGTCAACCCAATTTTTTGGAAGAGTAGCTTATTCTTACTCCGTTGATAAAAGTACTTTGCTTTCTACATAACTTCGTGGAAGTATTTGGATCTTCAAATTTATCTTTTTCACCATAGAATGACGATAATCCTCTTACAAATCATTGTATTTTTTTTTTTTTCATCTTTAATTAAACAAACATTTTTCAGTAATTCGGTGAATTTTCTTCCATATTCCTCCATTTTCATACTCCCCATCTTAAATGGAAAGAACTCTTGAATTTTTCCTTCATATCAGTGTTATGACAAAGCTCATTTTTCAAGTACCGTTTAAATTTCCTCCATGAGATTTTCCTCACATTCAAGTTTTTGATTTCATTGAGTTGATGCCACCACATATTTTATTTTCACCTTCAAGTGGTAAATTACAATTCAAGCCTCTATGTTGGATTAGTAATTGTACAACTAGAGCTACATTCTTATATTTAGCAATGAAGATTCAATTTCCTCTCCTTACTTATCCTCACCATCAAATGTAGGAGCCTTAATCTTCCTAAGCTTTCCTTGCAAGCTATCCAAGTCATGTTTCCTTCTTTGTTTAAATAGTGATATACGTAGACTACTCCCATATTACGAGGAAACATAAGCTTACTTAGTTGAATGTATTCATGAGTGATGTCGATGGCTACCAACATTCCTATAAATCCTTAAATGTTCAACATCCTCTCTCCTAACTTTTGAATTGTGTTCCTATACTTGCCTTGAAGCAAATATCTTATCCATTCACCTTTGTAAACTATTTAAGCTCTGTAGAAACCAAGTATTATTTTGATGTTGTTCCTTCATTAACCTTTCATTATTATTCTTATAGTTGAGCTCCTCCATTTTGGGAATCCTCATGGTCTCCTCTAAGTTTCTATTCTCTGACCTACCCATTCCATGTCCTTTTGACTTTGTGTCAACATTATCTATGCTAAAATTCATACCTCTAGCCTCTTCTTCATGACTATCAGTCGCCTGGGCATTTGTCATACTTCCAATCCTCATAATTCTACTCCTATAGGCCACCAATAGACCTTATTTGAAATAAAAAAATTGGGTTGAAAGATGTATTCTGCTTCTTGGTAACTATCTATTAGCTATTTGTTTGCTCAATAATAATTTTATGGTTGATATGTATGCCATGTAAATTTTTGGCCAAATTTTCAGAAATTTTCTTATTCTACTACATCTTTTTGTTTCCTTGAAACATTATATGTCCAAAATTCAATTCTTTCTCCATGGTTGTGCTTTGTTCTGAAAGAGATTTCTATTGGAGTTATTTTGTGTCAAAATCTAAGCTATAGTTAAAGAGTTACACATTTTGGAAGTAAATTGTTCCCTAATTTTCCCCTTATGTCGTTTTAGTCATAACTTACTCTCACTAACTCACTTTCACAGTTGTAATATATCGTGAGAAATCTCTTTCCAAGCTATTTTAGTTAAACTATAAACACTTTTTGTATCAATGGCACACATATCTTTCATGGATTTTCACTAGCAAAAAATGTCATTTAGTGCCCTAAATTCGTTCCAATTTGATAACGAAAAAATCAATGAAAATTTTAAAAAGTTATGGGCTTTTTCACTATCTTAGTACGTTAAATCAACTAAAAGTACATGTAACTCTTTTATGTAACTATCATACAATTATACGAGTAGTATTTGTGCTCTCTCTTTGATTGGTAAGTACATGTGTGTGTATTTCTTAGTTCTCATACACACACACTTACAAAGGATTAAGATCATGTGTTTCCTCTTAAGAAGGCATAGGTCATAAACTAGAGAGGGTAAAATATGTCTTTCTTCTATACATTAGGAGTCAAATAACTGCAAACAATTAGGTCCTTTATCCTTTAAACAATAGACCTTCATACATCAATTTTCTCTTTTGCTTAGTCATAACCTTAAAATTAGATATTTTATCTTTTGCTTAATCATAACCTTAGATAATTATTTATATATATATAGTCCTCCGTTATCATTGAAAATGCAGTGAGTTTGCACACCTTCCCTTAAACGCTCAGTGCACATGCAAGTGCCTTTTCTTCCTTGGGGTTCTACCTTTGCTCCATGGTTCACATGGAAACTTACTAAACTCCAAAAAGATGAAAGATTCTCCCTTCAACTTCTCTTTTCCCCGTGGAATTTCTTTAGTGGTTGCGAAAACACGCAGGGTCCACTCCCCACGTCCTCCCACAACATGCGACTTACACACTTGCATATCTGATGGTTGATATTGGTGTAGATAAACAACCCATAATTCATAATGCATTATAATATACATGAATGTTTGTGGAATGTTTCACTTTTGATGGATTCAATAGCCATAGTTAACCTAATTCAACTTTCCAAGACACATATCAGTTATAACATATGCAACAGTTTAGGCAGAGTTGCATTTTAATGGATCCAATTTCCATGATTAACTCAATCCAGTATCCCATAACTATATCAAATTCCAACATGTGTGCAATTTAAAAAGTTACATTTTCTATGTATCTAGTGGCCCAAATCTATATTAGATACCAACATGTGCATGTTAATACCAAGTTACACTTTCGATAAAATATACAAAATAATAAGCGATAACTTATAAGTGTTTCAAGATTATTTATTTATATTCGAATTTTAAAATATTTATATATTAGTGTAATAATGAGAAACTAAATAATATATATTATTTTAAAAAATATTATTTTATTTTAATAAATAAATTTTAATGAAATAAGAATTTTAAAATATTAACTTAATTATCAACAATTATTAAGTTAATAGTAAAGATTTAAATTCTATAAAATATTATTAATAGTAATTATGGATAAAGAGTTGGGATTTATTTCAAAAGTAGTTATGTCTTTTTCATTTTCAGTTTAATTTTAAAAAATGTTATATCAACTAATTTCAAATTTAGTGTGGTTTTTGCTTATGACATTGAACTCTTATTGCATATTGTTGTTTTACTAGGTTGTTCTTGTTATATCTCTATCAAATATTATTAGTAGTAATTATGGATACAAGGTTGAAATTTATTTCAAAGATAGTTATGTTTTTTTCTTTTGAATTTAATTATAAAAATATTAAATAATATATTATTATGAACATTGGAATTTTATTGATTATTATGTTGTTTTAAGTAGTATGTTCTATGTTTATATATATATATATATATATATTATATATAATATAATATAAATATATATATATATATAAAAATCATATTTGAGTTAGGTTCTCACACTAGGTAAAGTGCCTGTATTCACAAAATATTATGTATGGAAAAATCAGGATGAAGGAAATTTCTTGATAGACTTAACATGAACCATACAAGGCGAGGTGAAGAGAATTGACTTAGTAACCTACTCAATAATATAAGTATTATTAACGACAAAAACTAAATTAAACTAACTCTTGGAACATTATTATATGATTTAAATCATACATTAACATCTATTAAAATTATTAAATAAACTTCAAATAAATACAATTAGCTATTGCTATATATTTTAAATATATTTACATGATGAATGTAGTTATAAAAACAACATATTTATTATATTATAGAAGCAATTCTCCTAGAATGTTAAAAATAGTCAACTAAAGTCACAACTATGGTTATAGTAATTTATGGATGGGATTTAGATTTTAATGATATTTTTCAATTTATTATTGTAAAGGCGGATATAGAACATTAAATTTATTTTTATTTTATTTATTTTTTTGAACATTGATTCTATTTTGTGCAGTAATATCTTTCACTATAACTTCTTCTTTGTGAATATCTTTATAATATTTTTATTACGTGTAAATTAGTTATATTTTTCTTTTATTCTTCAAGGAAAGAGTGAGAGAAATATAAGTTATTACATTAATATTTCTCACTATCAATAATTAAATTTAGGTGGGGGAGACAACAACCATTTTTCCTATTCATGGAACCTATCTAGTGTTTATCTTTGCTTGCTTCAAAAAAGTTCTCCAGTTCAATCATGGATAGCATGGAAAACTAAGCTTGATCTATTGTTTCAACAAGTTTCCTTTTTGTTTTAACCCTTGCATTTTTATCACCAATAATTTGATTTCAGGATGGTACTTTTGTACATACCTTGAGGGTTCTTTCGAATTGGTCTTTGTTTCCTCCACATCTTCAACATGTTCTTCCTCTCTTCATTGATTTGTTGATATAGGGTATTGATAAAGCATGTCTTCTTTTTCTTGATAGGTAGTTCCTCATCAACCTTCACATCTATATAATCAAAAATCTTATGAAGCCTTTTATTGTAGCACCTGTACCCTTTTCATTTTGGTTAATACCTTAGCAATATTTTTTCATCTAACCTAGCATTAAATGTTCCCAATTTCTCATCGTTGTTTTTAATATAATACTTACTATTAGACAATTTGAAATGTTTCATTGATGTTGGTTTTCCATGCCATAATTCATTGGGTTTCTTATCATAGTTGGGTCTAAGATGTACCTTATTCAGTTTGTGAATTGTTGTGTAAATAACTTCTTCCCAATAGGATTGAGGAATATTCCTTTCCTACATCATCTCTCTAGCCATTTGTTGTACTAAATTGTTTCTCCTTTCATCAACTCCATTCTACTACAATGTGGTCGCAATGGTACACTTCCTATTTATTCCATTTTCATCATATAAGTCTACAAATTGATTTGTCATAAACTCTCCTCCTTTGTCTAAGTGTATGCACTTTATCTTGTAGCTTGTTTGGTTCTTTATGGGCGCTTTAAAGACTTTAAATTTCTCAAATGCTTCTGATTATTTCTCAAGAAGGATACACATGTTAGTTAGGAATAATCATCAATCATTGGCATGAATTAACACTCACCTTCAAGTGCTTATGTTCTAGAAGGCCCACACAAATACAAGTGTATTAGTTGCAATGGCTTGCTAGTTGATAGTTGATTCTTGGTCTTGAACAAAGCACAAGCTTGTTTCCCCATTTGCAATGACTTGCAAATAGGATTTTGGGGCTTCATTATCTTAGGAAAATATCTTACAACTCTTGTTTTACTAAGTCTGATGATATGGTTGAAGTTTAGTTTTACTAGTCTCCTATGCCACAACCAACACTCATCTTGTTTGCCCAAATAACAGTCTTCATTGTCTTCCTTCAAAACATATACATTGTTTTCTGTTCAGATTCCTTTGGTAAATATGTTTCCTTTTGTAGATGACCTTATCTCACAATATTGAGCTCTATAGATGACACCATAACCTATATTGCACCTCTGACTTACACTCAACAATTTATGTTTCAGTACATCTAAGAACAATAAATCGTATGCCTTGCCTTTGCCTTTATTCAAGCTAATTGTACCCTTTCCTTTTACTTTTTTGTTGCATCATTTCTGAAGATGACATTTCCATATTTATTTTCATTTAAAGACATGAACTTACTTTTGTCCCCAGTCATATGCCTAGAGCAACCATTGTCCACATATCATTGATTGTTTTGGCTCTAAGCATAATAAACTAAGCCACGCTTACTCCTTTTCTACTCTTCCTTTGTCTTTTTCCACTACATGGGTTCCTATGTCCTATGATTTCCATGAGGTTGTGATCCAATTTTTTTGAGTTGACATTCATAAGATGTTGGGCACGGGATCCCCCAAGGGAAGTTTTGGGGCTTAAAGCCCAAATTTTGGTCAAAAGATGTAAATCCAATGTAAAGAATCTGCATTTTGTGGACGCAGAGCGCGAAGTTTGTACATGAGCCATAGAGTTGTCCGCTCTTAATTTTGTAATGTAATGTCGGCTTTAGAGATCTACCCATGGTTTGCGGCTCGTGGGATTATATAAATAGAGTGAGGCTCTAAGTTGTAAAAGAAGTAGAGAATGAAGGATGAAGAATTGAGTCTTGTCTGAAGTGTAGAGTCGAGTCTTTAGGTTGTAGAGTAGAAGAAGGCTCTGCAGCTGAGTGCATAGACCCCTGTAGCTAAGTGCGCAAGGTGAGTTGAGTTTGTAACCATTGAAGCATTAATAAAGAGAAGTTTCACATTAATTTTGTGTATCTATTTCCTGTTTTTATTCTTTGAGTATATTGGGTATGAATTGCATTTTCACTCTTTATATAGTGCGCGAACTTATATGATTGTGTTGATTAAGTAAATGTGAGTTAAGTATCTATTTACGCAAAGATAACTAACAATTACAAGAAGATAAGCAATATCCGCAGTGTAACTTGGGGAAATAACTTAGATTGCTGGCATAAGCAGTGCGAAAGCACCTCAACCCCTGGTGAGGGTTGCGTGAAGGCATTTATAACCGATCACGAAGGTATCATCGGTCAATATAGTGTGTGAAGTGACCTAAGTGAAGGTATTCACAGTTAGATGAAATTGACCCCTTAGACATCTCGAGGGTGCAGAAACTTGGTTCTATTATCCCCCCATACTACTTCGGGTGAGACTTTGGTCTGCGCTTCGTGGGCTAATGTCGAAAGGGCCAGTAGTCTAGGGATTTGTTTGGCTAATTGACTTTGAACCTAGGTCAGGACCCCTTAAGCCCACAAATGGTTTCATTGCCAGGACCAAAATCTGCATAGAGATTTTTAATGTCATATCGCTGGAATCCAGCTAAGAAGGAAATTGAAGGTTGGCTGGACATTAGATTCACGAGTTCACGGCGCAGGAGAACAAGAATCTGCAACTGACAAAAGAAGAGTGGTTAGACTTCTACCTATACATAGATATCCACGAAATCGTCTTCACATCTTTCCCTACTGAGTTGTACAAGTGGATTGCGAAGCTAGCAGATAGCCAAGGAAGGTGGAAACTCGACGGTCCTATTGTGTGGACCCCAGAGTTGGTGCGTAGATTAGAAGCATTGGAGGATAAGATCATGCATGTTGTTGATTACTGGCTCGATCAGATTATAGGAGGATTCATTATTGAGTTCATGGTAGACACTTCAGTCAACTAAAGCGAGGCAGAGCGACACTTCCTCAAAGGACCGCGAGGTAAGTACATAAATTCTCTAATTAAAATGCTACTGTGTTAAAAGAGGGTTATGCAATTACCTTGATGTTCAGAGCTATGCAAAGTGGAAAAACCTACAGAAACGAAGGAAGTAAGGGAGCAGAGAATAGCCCTTTGATTTCACCTCCGCAAGGGGACGAGGAAGAGCTTGTGAAGGTCTCGCCATGAAGTGCGATCCATCTGAATAGGCAAAGCATTCCGCGAATACCACCCCCACCCACACCACCACTAGCTTCACCGCCTTCACCTCATCTTCACCCATACCAGCTCCGCCACCACCGCGCGTCAATATGGCAAGCACGATAAAGTTTCATGTGTTCAAATGAGTGAAAAATGAGGATCTGGACCAATTTTGGTTCTTCACAAGAGTTGTATGGGAAGCGCAGGGAGTTACAGATGATAATATAAAGAAAGCGACGCTGGTCAGTGCTCTGTAGGATCGCACACTAACTTGGTATATTAAGCATTCTATTGATAATCCAAATGCGGGAATCGTAGATATCGAAGGAGTGCTAAACAGAGAATTTAGTAGGCTGAAGTGTGAAGCACAATCGATCATTGGATTCAAAGAAATCATGATGCTACCAGGCGAGACTCCTTGGGAGTTGGATCATAGATTGAAGTGTACGATTCACGAAGCTAATATGAATTTGACGGATGGACAACATCGCGAATGGTTTGTAGCATCACTAATGCCGCATTTAAGGAGCGCGTTATCACAACAGAAGTTAACGACTCAGGAAGAGGCCTTAAAGATTGCGATGAGGCTACATGAGACCCAAATGCAGGCTCCTGACTTGGGAGTTCAGTAGATCCACACACATTTGAAAAACTTATGCCTTGAGATGCAGAGTCTGAAACAAGACAAGACAAATCGACCAGAAGTACGCGAAGAGGTGTGGTGCGTAAAATGCAAGGGTCGGGGTCATGATAAGGACCACTACCTGGTGTTCACGAATTACCTCGCGGGAGGAGGACTAATGCTGTTAAGGCCGGAAGCACAAGTAGGACCTAGTGTGGTGCCTGCTTTGTGGTGCATGATTTGTCAAATCGGTGGAAATCATGATACAGACAACTGCCATTTGTTACAGAAATACACATAAAACTCGTAGCAGTTGTTATGTAACTTTTTTAGGTTGGTGGGACACGATGAGCGCATTTGTAGGAGTTATGAGTTGATGATGGATAGAACACCCACCTACAGAGTTCAGGCCAAATCGTGACCCCTAGACCTGAATGCAAGAGTGGCGCGAATAGGATTTTAGCGGTGTGGATGGGGTCGAGGTGGAGGAGGACTTGGAAGAGGTCACAGACAATTGATATGCTACAATTGCAAAGGGCTGAAACATTATGCCTGTGATTGTACGAATCCAACGCATCCATCATGTCTATATTGTAATTTTTTTTATCATGAGACAGAAGATTGTCCTACACTGATAGCTAGGTTACATGAATAAAGAACAAAGCATCACCAATCAATCACGGGGATGATCATGAGTATATGTTTCAGAGTTTCCATCTAATCGTGAGGGAGTTTTGTGGACACATCAATACACTTTCCCCCTTCTCTTCCAAGGAACAACTTCATCCTTCCAATTTCTTTCAAAGAAGCAGCCTGTACACTCAGTGGCCTTCCCCATCCATGGTCTATCTCGGAAACACGAAATTTCAGAGACATGAATGTCATTACAATGTAATCATTACATAAATTTCCAAGAATTGGGTTTATGTTTCTACAACCAAGATGAGATTCGATGAAGTCTACAAAATTATTGATGTGCACCGCTATGCCACAGGAAAAAATGAGTTCTTGGATAAGAATTGCAGCAAACACGATATCCTCCTCCAATAACTGCTTAGCCGTAGTCTCGGAAATACCCCTACAAATGCAGTTCCCAAAATACGTTGGAGGCAGTGGCGGTTTTACCTGCCCTCTGAAGTCAATTGGAACTCTAAAATAAACAGACTCTTTCTCTGGAACTTGTTGAGATTTCATTATGCATCTCCAAAACTGCGCTGAAAGTGCTACAAATGAAGTTGAAGCGCCCGATCGTTCCTTCAACGCTTGAATTATTTTTTCACTGGAATGCAATGTTGATATTTCTAGATTTGTTTCATCTTCGACAAAATTCTGGACAATGCTGATGTCAATGTTTTCAACTGAGGGATCACCAACGCTTGCATTGATTTTTGAATATTTTAAGGGCGGCGTATTATCGGGGACAAACCTGAAAATTTGTGCCTCCTTAATCAAATCAGTGACAACTTCTTCAGCCCTCAAAAAAAGGTTGGGTATTGCCTCATTCTTATTTTCCCGCTGAAAGAATGTTCTCATGTGGTGAGGACTCTTGGAAATGGAAACTTCTCTGCTACACTCTGCCCAACTGTTCATGAAATGCATAAAGGAATTCTCGTAAGCAATAACGTGATGAAAATTGGCTCCAATGCAAAATCCGCCTCCCTGAAAAGCAATGACCTGCAATACCCATTGTTACTTTTGAAACATCATCCATAGGAAAATGAAAAGCTACTGAATTTTTCATACCTCTATTGAAAGAAGCGAATCCTCTTCGTTTCCATGGCGGGTCTGGACAAGTTCCTGGAAGAAGTTTTGGTGCTGAAAATCATCTGCTTCCACATCCTCAAATGGCATTTCAATGGTTTCTTCGATGAACTCCACTCCATCATCGTTGTAATCAATTTGGGGCCGACCCCATTCTCCTCCCTTCATATCCAACCGACTTGCAAATGGATAGAATTCCACCATAACTAACAACATGCTTTTCTTTAGCTTCTTCACTATGGTGGGGAAATCCTTGTTGGCAGTATGGTCTGGCGTTTTATAGAGAAAAGGGTTTTCCATGTTATTATTGGGTATGTTACTAATATCAATGGCTGACAAGAACATGCTATGCTTGGCAGTGGGGATGGCTGGTGCAACAGTGGAAACCCTTGTTACCTTTAATTTCATTTGGACTTCTACCATGACCATAGGATACAAACCACCCAAATGAAAAAAATGCCAATGAAGTGTTGATTGGTGAAATTATGGATCGAAGCTCTGTTAAGCGTGAAGACAAATTCACACAATATTCTAGATCTTTCTAGATTAGATTTTTCTAGATCTCCAGGATTCTAGATCCTCCTACAATACCAGTGGTTTCTAGATCATTCTAGATCTCCGTCTGAATCACACACAGGATTCTAGATCCTTCTTCTGCCTCTATAAATTTGTAATTTCTCTGGCCATGGAAAGCAAGCCAAGGCTCAAGCCTGTTATGTAATGCAAAGTGATTTCTATTCTCCAGTGATTGTTTTATCTATTCCGCTGTTTATGAATGAGTAATCTTGTTGTTTCTCCATTTGTCTGTCTTTATGAATTATTCTCTGCTATTTCCATCGAAGTCTCTAAGTATAAATCGATTGTGTGTTATGTATGCTCTCGTCTAACAACTGGTATTAGATCTAGGTTCGAATATCCACCGTGCAAGCCGCTTAGTGCCATCGTCTTGCTTTGGCAGTGTTCGTTAAAACATTGGTTGCTACCCCTGGAGCTGTTGAAGGATCTGTCCAGGAAATAGCTGAGGAACACTGGAACTAAAAGACAGTTATTGCAAGAAAAACAAGGTCGTGGACCTATGTTAAAACGTGTTGTTGGAGTTTGAAAAGTGGAGATCCGTGGAGATTGGAGTTGAAACGTGGTGTTCGTAAGTTTTTTTTACATCAAGCTTGCACGTATATGTCAAGTTTTTTTCTCAAACCAACATATGTATGTGTGAAATGTGA
>APFE030850699.1:0-26969 GCA_000404065.3 Pinus taeda | reverse complement strand
TATACAATTATTTTTTAATTACGCCGTAAGGCGTTTCCCTTTGAAATCAATTCCCCTCTGGTCTACCTGTCATTATTGTGAACCCTACGATTATGTGTTAGACGATTCAAAATGGCACAATCGTCCGATCATAAGACGGTAGTTACAAAGTCATTTCAATCCAGCGTTGGAGATTTTCTCATAAGCGACTGGGGAAGCGTTTTCTCAACAAGTTTATTTCAGGTATCTTGTCGCTCACAGTTGCAAATCCCAATCGATTGGCCTGTTTTTGTTGTATAATTTTAGTTTCTTGCATTTGCTCTCGAAATTCATTGTTCAAGGGTTTCATATCTGAGTATTTCTTACATGTAATTTTTGTCCAGTTTTGCGGCAGTTCCCTTGATCTATTACTTATTTCAGGATTTCTTGCTGTTTCTCTGTTTTATCTGCGTTTATGTGTTATGAGTAACTATAAGGATTCTTTATATATTATGTGAGGGTTTGGGGTTATGCGGAGACTCTAATGGTGCACTTCCTTTGTGCAGGTGTTTTGTTTGAAATTTTTAGATTTCAAACTGAAGATATTTGTGAAGACATTGATCGGAAAAACCATAACCCTCGAGGTCGAGAGCTCAGATACCATAGACAATGTAAAGGCGAAGATCTAGGACAAGGAGGGAATTCCTCCTGATCAACAGAGGTTCATTTTCCCTGGAAAACAGCTTGAGGATGGCCGAACACTCGCAGATTACAACATAAGAAGGAATCGACTCTTCACCTTGTTCTCTGTCTCAGAGGAGGGATGCAAATCTTTGTCAAAAATCTGACCGGAAAAACAATCACGCTTGAAGCTGAGAGCTCAGACACTATTGATAATGTTAAGACTAAAATTCAAGACAAGGAAGGGATTCCACCCGATTAGCAGAGGCTGATCTTTGCTGGAAAACAACTCGAGGATGGATGCACTCTCACAGATTACAACATCCAGAAGGAATCGACTCTTCACCTTGTTCTCCGTCTAAAAGGTGGAATGCAGATCTTTGTCAAAACCCTCACTGGCAAGACTATCACTCTGGAAGTCGAAAGCTCTGATACAATTGACAATGTCAAGGCCAAAATTCAAGACAAGGAAGGCATTCCACCGGATCAGCAGAGGCTGATTTTTGTCAGAAAACAGCTTGAGGACAGACGCACTCTTGCCGATTACAACATCCAGAAGGAATCTACTCTTCACCTTGTTCTCCGTCTCAAAGGAGGGATACAGATTTTTGTCAAAACCCTGACCGGAAAAACAATCACGCTTGAAGTTGAGAGCTCAGACACTATTGACAACGTCAAGTCCAAAATTCAAGATAAGGAGGGGATTCCTCCGGATCAGCGGAGATTGATCTTTGCAGGGAAGCAACTTGAAGATGGGAGGAATCTAGCCGACTACAACATTCAGAAGGAATCTATGCTGCATCATGTCCTTCGCCTCCATGGTGGTATGCAAATATTTGTGAAAATGTTGACAGGCAAGACCATTACACTAGAGGTTGAGAGCTCTGATATGATTGATAACATGAAGGCTAAGGTTCAAGACAAGGAAGGTATTCCTCCTGATTAGCAGAGGCTCATTTTTGCCGGCAAGCAGCTGGAGGATGGCTGAACCCTCGCTGATTATAACATTCGAAAGGAATCCACCCTCCACCTTGTTGTAGACTACAGACCCTTAATCTCTCTCATGAAGGAGAAGAACAGAGATGGTAATGAGCTCTTGGGGTCACATTAATCTTTGCCCTCGGAGAGATTTGCAGTAGGCTTAGGGATTAGGGATTTTTGTTTTTTCAGATTAGTTGAGCTGTGTATTTATAACAATCAAGTGGTGGTGGATGGATTTGATCCTGCACCAAAGGATCATCATCATGAGGACCAGGCTGCTGAGATTTAATTCAAGGCAGCAGCAGTTCCTGAGTCATTTCAGAGTTCTCTATTGCTTTGCTATACTAGTCTTCTCTACATTGCTTCTGCTGACTTGTGCCATCGCTGGTGTATCGTCCTACGTTGGTCAGTTTTTTCACCAATTCACTTGTATTTACATAAGAATACAATCAATCAATCCAGAGTATGCTTTGAATGTCCAATAGACTATATTTTGTAGGCATGGCACTTGCATTTCTCCTTTGCCCATTTGCATATATTGTCCCTCTGTGACCTATTCATAATAACATAATTTTTGTGTGCATTTTGTTAACTTTGTAGTTGACATTTTTATTTCATTCTTCAGGAAATGAAGCTTCTCACTGAAATTGATCAACCTGGGAGCCGCATAGATCGTTATGTCTCTCAATTAAGTTTTGTTCTGTCACGTAAAGCAGCTAGTTTAGTTAACTTACAAGCCCATCTTGCAATGTTTTAGCAACATCTGAAGTAGCAGGAGATATTCAACACAAAGAGTATGCAACAATTTTAATGTTGAAGTGGGTGATGCGGTTAGTGGGTAACTACTATTTTGAGGGGCATTTCATTCTTTTGGTAATTTTACTCGAAGGTGCAGGAGTTGGGTACAAATGAAATCAAGTGTATTTGTGCAAATGGTAATGCACTTGAGCATATATACTTTGATGGAATTATCTGATACAAACCCTTTTGTTGTTAAGTTATAAATTATTTATATATGATCATCCTCCATAACAATATGCCCCTAACTCTTCAAAGTTGTAATACTTTCATCATCGAGCAGTAATATTTATTATCCGGAGACAGTTTTTTGTAATTTAATGGCTTAATCTACTCGTCATCATTACTGCTGAAGCCTGATCTTTACTTTTGTGTGTTATTTGAAGTTGGATCCTAAATGTAAATTGTGCAGTTCATATTTTTCTTTATGTCTCAACAACCTAGCATTTATATTGCCAAGACCTGTTGGCCTTGGTCAGAACCCACCACACCTTTATCAGTACAATCTTTCTTCCAAAATGCCCATTGCATATTACTGTTCCCAAATGTGTTTTTCATCCTCAGAACCTAATTACCATGATCAAATGCTTCGTAACGCTGCTTAATGAATAGTTTTCTCTGCTCTGTGGCAATGGATCTCCCCATTTAATTCCCACTTCAATTTTTCATGTGAAAACTCTCTCGAAGGAGGAGAAAAGAGATGGAAATGGGCCCTTGGGGTCACATTAATCTTCGCCCTTAGAGAGATTTGCAACAGGCTTAGGGATTAGGGAAAAGGATCATCATCATGAGGACCAGGTAGCTGAGATTTAATTCAAGGTAGCAGCAGCAGTTCCTGAGTTGTTTCAGAGTTCTCTACTCCTTTGCTATACTAGTCTTCTCTGCATTGCTTCTGCTAGCTTGTGCCATCACTGGTGTATCGTCCTACGTTGGTCAGTTTTTTCACCAGTTCACTTGTCTTTACATAACAAGATAATCAATCAATCCAGAGTATGCTTTGAATGTCCAATAGACTATATTTTACAGGCATGGCACTTGCATTTCTCCTTTGCCCATTTGCATATATTGTCCCTCTGTGACCTATTCATAATAACAGAATATAATATTTTTCTTTACGGCCACTGAAAACCATGGAGACCATGTAAGATTTATGAGGCTAAGAATTCTCAAAATAGAGTTGCATTTATAGTCTTGATGCACTTTATCTCAAAAAGAATGTCTCAACCTGCAATATGTCTCAACAACCTGCCATGTCTCAACTTGCAATATGTCTGAAATTGATCAACCTGGGAGCCACATAGATCGTTATGTCTGTCAATTAAGTTTTGTTCTCTGACGTAAAGCAGCTGGTTTAATTAACTTACAAGCCCGTCTTGCAATGTTTTAGCAACATCTGAAGGAGCAGGAGATATTCAACACAAAGAGTATGTAGCAATTTTAATGTTGAAGTGGGTGATGCAGTCAGTGGGTAACTGCTATTTTGAGGGGCATTTCATTCTTTTGGTAATTTTACTCGAAGGTGCAGGAGTTGGGTACAGATGAAATCAAGTGTATTTGTGAAAATGGTAATGCACTTGAGCCTATATACTTTGATGGCTTTACATAACAAGATAATTAATCGATCCAGAGTATGCTTTGAATGTCCAATAGACTGTATTTTATAGGCGTGGCACTTGCATTTCTCCTTTGCCCATTTGCATATATTGTCCCTCTGTGACCTATTCATAATAACATAATTTTTGTGTGCATTTTGTTAACTTTGTAGTTGACATTTTTATTTCATTCTTCAGGAAATGAAGCTTCTCACTGAAATTGATCAACCTGGGAGCCGCATAGATCATTATGTCTCTCAATTAAGTTTTGTCCTGTCATGTAAAGCAACTGGTTTAGTTAACTTACAAGCCCGTCTTGCAATGTTTTAGCAGCATCTAAAGGAGCAGGAGATATTCAACACAAAGAGTATGCAGCAATTTTAATGTTGAAGCGGGTGATGCAGTCAGTGGGTAACTGCTATTTTGAGGGGCATTTTGTTCTTTTGGTAATTTTACTCGAAGGTGCAGGAGTTGGGTACAGATGAAATCAAGTGTATCTGTGCAAATGGTAATGCACTTGAGCATATATACTTTGATGGCTTTACATAACAAGATAATGAATCAATCTAGAGTATGCTTTGAATGTCCAATAGACTGTATTTTGTAGGCATGGAACTTGCATTTCTCCTTTTCCCATTTGCACATATTGTCCCTCTGTGACCTATTCATAATAACATAATTTTTGTGTGCATTTTATTAACTTTGTAGTTGACATTTTTATTTCATTCTTCAGGAAATGAAGCTTCTCACTGAAATTGATCAACCTGGGAGCCGCATAGATCGTTATGTTTCTCAATTAAGTTTTGTTCTGTCACGTAAAGCAGCTGGTTTAGTTAACTTACAAGCCTGTCTTGCAATGTTTTAGCAGCATTTGAAGGACCAGGAGATATTCAACACAAAGACTATGTAGCAATTTTAATGTTGAAGCGGGTGATGCAGTTAGTGGGTAACTGCTATTTTGAGGGGCATTTCATTCTTTTGGTATTTTTACTCAAAGGTGCAAGAGTTGGGTATAGATGAAATCAAGTGTATTTGCGCAAATGGTGATGCACTTGAGCATATGTACTTTGATGGAATTATCTCATACATACCCTTTTGTTGTTAAGTTATAAATTATTTATATATGATCATCCTCCATAACAATATGGCCCTAACTCTTTAAAGTTGTAATACTTTCATCATCGAGCAGTAATATTTATTATCCAGAGATAGTTTTTTGTAATTTAATGGCTTAATCTACTCGTCATCATTACTGTCGAAGCCTGATCTTTACTTTTGTGTGTTATTTGAAGTCAGATCCTAAATGTAAATTGTACAGTTCATATTTTTCTTTACGTCCACTGAAAAGCATGGAGACCATGTAAGATTTATGAGACTAAGAATTCTCAAAACATAATTGCAATTATAATCTTGATGTATTTTATCTTGAAAAGAATGTTTCAACCTGCAATATGTCTCAACAACCTGCCATGTCTCAATCTGCAATATGTCTCAACAACCTAGCATTTATATTGCCAGGACCTGTTGGTCCTGTTCAAAACCCACTAGACCTTTATCAAAACAATTTTTCTTCCAAAAATCCCATTACATCTTACTGTTCCCAAATGTGTTTTTCATCCACGGAACCTAATTACCATGATCAAATGCTTCATAACACTGATTAATGAATAATTTTCTTTGCTATGTGGCAATGGATCTCCCCATTTAATTCTCACTTCAATTTTTCATGTGAAAACTCTCATGAAGGAGGAGAACATAGATGGTAACCACGCCAAAGGATCATCATCATGAGGACCAGGGAGCTGAGATTTAATTCAAGGCACTAGCAGCAGTTCCTGAGTCGTTTCAGGGTTCTCTACTGCTTTGCTATACTAGTCTTCTCTGCATTGCTTCTGCTGGCTTGTGCCATCGCTGGTGTATCGTCCTACGTTGGTCAGTTTTTTCACCAACTCACTTGTCTTTACATAACCAGATAATCAATCGATCCAGAGTATGCTTTGAATGTCCAATAGATTGTATTTTGCAGGCATGGCACTTGCATTTCTCCTTTGCCCATTTGCATGTATTATCCTTCTGTGACCTATTCATAATAACATAATATCATATTTTTCTTTACGGCTACTGAAAACCATGGAGACCATGTAAGATTTATGAGGCTAAGAATTCTCAAAATAGAATTGCATTTATAGTCTTGATGTACTTTATCTCAGAAAGAATGTCTCAATCTGCAATATGTCTCAACAACCTGCCATGTCTCAACCTGCAATATGTCTGAAATTGATCAACCTGGGAGCCGCATAGATCGTTATGTCTCTCAATTAAGATTTGTCCTATCATGTAAAGCAGCTGGTTTAGTTAACTTACAAGCCCGTCTTGCAATGTTTTAGCAGCATTTGAAGGAGCAGGAGATATTCCACACAAAGAGTATGCAACAATTTTAATGTTGAAGCGGGTGATGCAGTCAATGGGTAAATGAGTACACTTGTTTATAGTCATACATGAGTTCAAACTTCAAACTGTTATAAGAAACGTCTCTGATTTTGATTTTACAGGCCCACTTCTGTGAATGTTAAAGAGGCAGCAGGTTCTTGCAAGCAATCAACAGCTTCAGCAAGCCAGCCACCCACTTTTCACCTCAGGTTTGACTGATTCTTCCTACCTAAGGTATTGTGCGTGTTGATGTATAAAAAGAAACAATCAGGATGCCTTAAGATTTATTTTTCATGTTAATGTGGATCAGTAATTCATTACCAGATAGAATGTTCTTCTCATCTGCTCTGGATCTTGACCTGAATGTGCTTGCAATTCATTGAGTGTAGTGGGCAAGCCCTTATTGTCTGTGGGGGATGTGTGCACTTTTAATTCTAAGCATGAGCGAGCAGTCATGATTGTAGCTGGTCCATGCCCAGGATGTCTTAATATTTGTTTTTCATGTTAATGTGGATCAATAATTATTTATCAGATAGATTTTATTTCTCATCTGCTATGCATTTTGACAATAATGCGCTTGCAATTATTGAGTGTAGTGGGCAGGGAGCCTAGCAAGCCCTCATTGCCTATGAGGCCTGTGTGCGTCTTTGTCTCTGGGCATGGGCCAGTGGTCGCATGTAAGCTCCTGAATTCCTTCATAATGAGTGCATTGTTTTGCGTAATGCCTTTGCATAGGTTATTAACAAAATTGTCTTTGTTGATTTCTTTTAATTGTCATGTAGTTTGGAAAATGAAAATTCTTTTACAATGAAGGTAATACTCTGCATATTATTAAGTAATTGTGTAAATTGAAATGTCTGCAACTTGTGTAGAATACAACAAACACTGTTGCAACCAGAGGAAGAACTATTGAGAAATGATTCTGCAGATGTTGCCTTGGAAGGAACGGCTCCTAAGCCAAAGAAAACTATTGGAAAAATTAAGGTTCAAGGTATAGTAGCATGGCACAGGTACCAACATAAGAGCTGAAGCAATTGTTTTAGGGGATTATTCCAGTTTGCATAGCAAAAGAAACTAAAGAGCTGAAGCAATCGGTTTAGGGGATTATTCTAGTTTGCACAGCCAAAGAAACTAAACTAACTAAACTATCTATATATCTATAGCGACTCTAAATCTCTTATAGATAATTAAACTGTGTTGGAGCCAGACAAATTATTAAAAGATAGCATTAGAGAGCCCTACTGAATTATGGAATTGAGATACATGGTGGACAACATTACATGGGACTAGGGACTGCCTTGAGTGACACTTTTGGTCATACCAACATTCCCTTTCTGTTTTTTGGTATTTTTCTAGACAACATAATTATATGTTAATGAAAGTACATGGATAGATAATCTTAGAGACTGTTTATGCATATCAGAAGATAAGTATGACTTATATTTTAAAGAGGATTGTTTTTTCATAATTTTGATATATATATAGCAATTTTTACATGCTGAACCAATTTCTGGAAATTGCATGAAAATACAATGCACATATACTAGTTTTATCGTTTATAATAAAATAGCATTTTTTTCTTATGAAAAAAAGATTACCTTGTTGTTCTACAATTATTTCCCATTGTTATAAAATCAGCATTTTTTTCTTATGAAAAAAAAAAGATTGCCCTGTTGTACTACAATTATTTCCCACTGTTCCAAAATTGATTTCCCAACCTCTGTTTTTGTTTTATTTCAAGTGCACGTAATCTTGTTTGTTATAAATGACACCAAGATTGTCGTGTTCTATATCATTAACATTATTTACATGAGGCTTTAATGAGTTTTTTTTTTTTTTTTTTCTCTGAATCTTCAAAGCTCATGGTTATTGATATGCACAATGAAAACTCGTTAGATGAAATGGCATAATTATATCAACTGGCTTGTGCATTTCTCCTTATGGTAAATACATGTTCTGTTATAAGCTCATTCATAAATGATGGCACTTATTATGTCCAAGGATTATAAAAGTGTTGATTTTCTAATATGAAACCATAGATGAAATGTGAGAGGATACATCATTGATGAAGGGGCTTTTCTCTCTCCTGAATTTTTACACGCTGAACCAATTTCTGCAAATTGCATGAAAATACAATGCACATATATTGGTTTTATTGTTTATAATAAAATAGTATTTTTTTCTTATGAAAAAAAATATTTCCCTGTTGTGCTGCAATTATTTCCCACTATTCTAAAATCAGCATTTTTTTCTTATGAAAAAAAAAGATTGCCTTGTTGTGCTGCAATTATTTCCCACTGTTCCAAAATTGATTTCCCCATACAGTGACCACGACTAAAGATTGTGCTGCAATTATTTCCCACTCTTCCAAAATTGATTTCCCCATACAGTGACCACAACTAAAGACTGTGCCATGACTAAAGAGTGTGCTGCAATTATTTCCCACTCTTCCAAAATTGATTTCCCCGTACAGTGACCATGACTATAGATGCTTTCTTGTTCCATTTCTTCATGTGAGGCATGGTTTCTGAAATTTGAGGATAACGTGACCTTAAACTTCTAAATTTGAAGATAAAGTGACTGTGATATTGATTTAAATCAAAGCATGCAAGTAAGAGGCTGTAAGCTATAACATAATAGCGTAGATTGTTTTTAAAGTATTTGAGACCTCTCCCATCCCAGATATAGAATTTATTGGAAATCTTTGTTAAAAGAATGACTACAATTACAAGCCATAGCTCCTGTCATTTTGGAGTTTAGGATTTGCTCATCTATCGCTTTTTTAGACTTTACCCTACTTTGCTAACTAGCACACCCTTCACATGCTAGGCTGCATTACAAATAAGACAGAGTGCAAAGGATAAATTGAGGAAGTAGTAAGCAAGCCCTTGGTGACTGTTTTTAGCTGTCCGGAGTGGAGTTTCACAATTTGATGATAAGAATTGGGCTGGATTCACAACCAACTAGAATCAATGCTCTGCATCATTATTCAATTCTATGCTCCGATCTTCCTCATTAGTTCTGTTTCCCCTCAGTAGGCAGGGATAGCCCCAGTGCAACCTAACTTGAGTGACAGTAAGGCAGCAAAACAGGACACTTTGTAGAGGGTTAGTGATGTTTGGTCTCAAGAATTGTACTTCCTTGTTTGAATGAGTGACTACTCGGGCAGCAAATCATGACACTTTGCACAGGGTTAGTGATGTTTTGTCTCAAGAATAGTTCTTCCTTATTTGAATGACACTGCTTATGTAGAAAAACATGACATTTTGCAGAGAGTGAGTGGTGTTTTGTCTCAAGAATGGTTCTTCCTTATTTGAATGACATTACTCAGGCAACAAAATAGGACAATTTGCACACGATTAGTGATGTTTTGTCACAAGAATGATTACAATAGTATCCAGAGCGAGCATAGCTGGTATTAGGCTTTTATATGGATATCTTGCAGGGATGATTGCCATATAGCCTTTATATGTTGAATGAATGCTCATGAATGAGGTGGGTGTTTTGTTATGATCTCTTATTTCAGATACTTGACAAGAGATGTAACCCTGTCTTAATCTATTTTTGTCAACCTAATAATTGTTATCTTGGAATTGGAACCCTTAGTGATGTTTTGTTTGATGTTTTGTTATGACCCTTGCTTTCATAAATGCCCATTCACATTTCAATATTCTTCCACACTCTATGCCTTACGTCATTTCCCTTGCAACATTAATTGCAAATGCTAGTAAATAAATGAATCTTATATTTATATATATATCCATTCCATTCCCTTCGCATTACTCAACAGAGGGTTGAATGCTTCCTCATGTGATATATATATCATAACTTAAAAATTACTGGCTTGTATACATGTTGATTCCCATCGGAATGTATACTTTCAAAGTGCCCTTTTGCATTGCATGTCGTGAAAACCTGTGAGTTTCTTTGCTTCTGAGATATCCCTTTGGTCACATTGCCTTGTTAATGGTATGCCTATTGTTTTCATTTCTCTATGTAATGCTTTCTAAAACCTTAGCAATGTATCGATCAATTAGCTTTAGGGATACATAATATTTATGTTTATTCTTACAATGCACTGTTATTAGTATTAATTATTGAAATGCCTTCTTTTATATTTTTCATTTTTCATTTTTACATAGCTTTCACACATAAAGGAGATATTTTAAGTGTGTTTCTTTTCACTTTCCCTACATGGCACAATATAGTAATACGTTAATCAACTGAGTATATATAATAGTAATGTTTTATAATTCAAAAGAAGCTAAAGCTTAGTACGCATACAAAATATTTAAAAAGTGCACATAAGTTTCAAGCAATATGCAAATGTTCCCAATGTCTTTTGATGTTACAATATGTCATGCACTTGGTGGCATTTTAAAGAGTATTTTTCATGCCCTAATAAGTTATTTTCTTAAACAATGTGGTAGTCAAGCACGTGAACAAACTTGATGATTGTAGGTGATATGATATGCAATGTTTTTTATTATGGGCTAATGTAATGATGATGAGGATGCACCCTTAGAGGCATATGGATTAGATTAAAACATGAGTGGGACCTTTATTTTGACAATATAGGGTATTTCCCAAACCCTAATGTAGTCAACACAATGAAAGATGAATCGATGTCTTGTCTGTCCATACCTGGTTCCTCCACCGATTGCAATGCATATTATAGAAAGATAAACTTCAAAGTCATATGAGACTCTTAATGCATCGTTGAAGCAACAAAACCCCAAAACCCTAATGCAATCATAAGGTCGATACCTGAGATGAAACACGATAAATGAATGCAATATGCATCAAGTGAGAGGGCACATCAACAAGGTTTGATAGAAAATGGTCATGGGGAGATTGACCAGTTCAAAACATGATAATAACCCTTAAGGCCTTGTACAAGCATAAGGGGTCCAAAATTTGGTGATAGGTGGATTTTTTGGGTGGGTGTTGCAGTGGTTACAACAATTAGAAAACCACGGGTAGAATCTAGAATCTTTACCCACATCCCTATAACAGATTGAGTTTTGATAATAGTGTAAGGAAGTATTGAACAAACACTATGTGTACTCCTTGAATTTCTTGACCTTATACGAATATGACCTTATCATGAAATGTAAGGTATGTAGGGAGCAAGGCTTGTGGAGGCTCATGGAGTGGCATGCAACATAGAGAGAAAATGTGATACTAGATCAACAACTAGTGTATGCTTTGTGAGGAGATGAATGCATGATAAAATGCAACAGGAATAAATACATGTACTATGGGAAGAATAAACTAAGTTCAATTAAAAGATCTATGCGATTCTCATGTATACAATTTGTAAATGGAATGCAAAAGATGAATGCATGCTAAATTCCTAATATCATGGAGCAAATTAACTACTTGCAATGATGAAAACATGGCAAATGAATGTCTAAACCCTGAAACCATAAAAGGAAAACTCTAATAAGAAAAATCTAAAGTAGCTTAAACCTAAAATCCTAAATTAACTAGAGAGGATGGGCCACTAGAAGCATATAGAGTAGGTTAAAACATGAAGGGGAGCTTCATTTTTACAATATAGGGTTCCCAAACTCTAATGTAGTCAACATAATGAATGTTGAATTAAAGTCTTGTCCATCCATACCTGGTGCCTCCAGTAATTGCAATGCATATTATAGAAAGATAAACTTCAAAGTCACATGAGACTCTTAATACATCATTGAAGAAACAAACCCCCAAAACCTTAATGCCATCATAAAGTCAATACTCGGGAAGAAACATGATAAATGAATGCAATATGCATTGCGTGAGAGGGCGCATGACAGGGTTTGATAGAAAAGGGTCATGGGGCGATTGACCAATTCAGAACATAATAATAACCCTTAAGGTTGTGTACAAGAATGGGGGGGCCTAAAATTTGGTGATAGGCGATTTTTTTGGGTGGGTGTTGTAGCGGCTACAACAATATCATTCAATTTTGGGGCAGTGTGGCTACTTGTTATCTCAGATTCACTACTAGAAATCATAGGGGTGAGTTGTGACAAAGCCTCCAATATTTATGAAAGAACTAGGCCTGTTGGCAATCACAGTGGTTAAATATAAAGGTATACACAACTACATACCTAATCTTCCAACATATATATTTAGACGTGAATATAAATGTGAAAGTAACAAACTATAGTCATGAAATATTTTTGATGTCTTTGAGTCATATGTCATTTGAAGTATTGAAATCCACTCAGGGTTGAATTTGTTAAGATATTTAAATTAATAAATAATGTAAAACCTTGAATTTAATTTTAGTGAATCAACTTTGGCTCATTGGTCACGTAGCCATCACCTGTACCATGACAAGATGTGGGGTGGCTTGGGTGGGATAAAGTTTGGAGATTTGTCACAATTTCTCCTTCTAATAATATATAATCATTTTATCAACAGAGGAGTGCACCAATTACTTGAGAGTTAGCGAAAGCCCATGACACTCAACCCAAAACTTATCAACAACTTCTTTAAATCCTATAACAATATAAGCCCGTTGGAAGGCATAGGAGCAAGACTGATCTCACATATGTTATATACCGAGGCTCGTCAGTATAAGTATATATATATATATATATAAGTGCCAACTACGAGAAAACATTCTAAGAGATGAGAAACCTGACTAGGACCAACCTTCAGAATTAGATTTGAAACACTAGAGATAATTGAGCACTAAAGCAACTAAACTAATAATGAGAATGATATGAGGCTCACAATGACACCTAATTATTGATATCAGAATCCTCCCAACCTCATGAACCATTGAGGCAATGAACAGGAGAAGGGGCCAACTTCTCTAATTCAGAATAGGCAAAAATCTCCATTGTTACTAAAAATATTAAACCATCCACCTTATAGAAAAAAATAAAATAACCATGAGTTCCGAGAAGCCCAATTGGAAAACAAAGAATGTCTTAATGAAAAACTCTTTAGAGGAACCACATCCAAATAGAAAAATATTCCCCTTGACTATAAAAAATGCAACAACCTAAAAAATAAATGGAGCCCACCAGGAAATGAATCCATATAAATGGGTTTGGATGATTCTCTGAATGGAAGCATTGTCCAAGGAAAAAAAAACCTTCAAGTTTTAAGACTTGGGAAAACCATCCCGCACCTATTACATCTCATTTCTAGAAACAACTGTTCATTCTCCAAAATTTCTTCCTTAGAACACACAAATAATGAATGAGTAGAAACAAACATTCCCACAACTTCTTGCCCCAGTGTCTTGTAAATATTGATCAAATTTTGTAGCTTGGCTATCTTAGACCAAGCGATATTCACTGTCTTAGACCAAACCAAAAAAAATAATATGATTATGAGACTCAACACCTTAGAATAACATCCACATCTAATCCAAAGAAACTTGTCTCTAGAACTTATACATTATATTTA
Organism: Pinus taeda; assembly: GCA_000404065.3. Taxonomy (NCBI): domain Eukaryota; kingdom Viridiplantae; phylum Streptophyta; class Pinopsida; order Pinales; family Pinaceae; genus Pinus; species Pinus taeda. The sequence continues at coordinate 13,110 of APFE030850699.1, read as the reverse complement.
TTAACAAATTTAAGTTTTATTTTCCTCTTTCTTTTCGTAAAATTTAAACAAGGTGCAACTCTAATTAATCACGTACCTACCTAAGCCAACTAAGAACTTGTAGAAATTAACATGTAGATTCAATACTGCTCATGAAATTTACTAAATCACAAGACTTGAAGCTACTCTATTGATCTGTGGAAGCAAATTCACCACCTAGAACAAGAATTATAAACATGAAAAAGGAAGCATCACACATGGACAAATATTTATCTAGGGGAAAGCAACTTCTCAAAACCCCTTACTAGCTATATTGCATTAATCAGAGAATAAAGAAGAAATACAACGCTTGGTCAAGCCTGAGCACACCCTACAAGTGTATAGTCTATCCCTCTTCCTGTCTAACTGAACCTAGCCCAACACTTATCTAATTTCAAGCCTTCCCAAGATCCTATTTCCTTGCGTCGTTCCCTTGGGGAATTTCCCCTATTTTTTAGGAATTTCACACCAAGGAATTACACAATATCCTTAGGTAAATATTTGAGTACATGCACCATGTGTACATCTGGGAATATGCTACAAATGATAATACACTGCCTTGGAATATCCATGTCAACTGGGTAACTTGAATTATTTGCATGCAACCATTATTTTGGGTTGATTGTTCAGTTAACACGTTTATCACTAAGTGTGTTTGAAGTTCCACTTCCACAACTTGACCTCCACTAGTTCTTTTGACAATTAGAACTAGCTAAACTAACAATACCTCAAATTAACTAAAATAGATTGTTACAAATTAGAAATCAATCATGTAGAACTGAACTCAAGCTTCTCCAACTCAAATTTATTGAGTTAACTAAGTGATAATAGCCATGTCACCTCAATTGACTACCTCCAAGTATTCTGCTAAAATAGAAATTTGAACTTTAATCTAGTTTGACCAAGGCAAAGTCAAAACTAGGTTTTCTTGCTTCATTTTCAACACTCCCTCTCAGTAAGAAATGGATTATCGATCACCCCTGTCCTACACCTGTGGAACTTGAATTTGCCTCTTGACAAGGCCTTTGTCAAAATATTTTCATCTTGTTCCTCTCTCGAAATGTACTGTAACAACATAATCCGCCCCTATACACAATCCTGTATATGGTGATATCGAATATTAATATGCTTGGATCAATCATGAAAAATAGGATTCTTGGAGAGTTTGATGCAACTTTGATTATCATAGTAAATCATAGTAGGATCTATACTCTGACCAAACACGCCAACAAGTATCTTCCTCATCCAAATCGCCTCACATGTTGTTGGGCTTGCAGTTATGTATTCTAATTCTGCTGAGCTGAGCGCCACTGTTCTTTGCTTCTTGCCATACCAAGAAACTGCTACAAACCCAACACTGAATATTGCATTTGATGTGTTCTTCCGTCTAATGGACTTCCTTCCCAATTTGCATCGGTGAAGCCACATAGATTCACTCCCTTTGTCCATTTGTACCAAAGTCAAAACTGGGTAATACCTATAAGGTACCATAGAACATGTTTAACTACCCTCCAAAATAGTTTGGCTTGACCAACCATGGATTGACTAAGCTGGTTAACTGCATAACACATGTTTGGTCATGTTTTCATGAGATACATGAGTGAAACTACTAATTGCCAGTAAACAGTCGCATCCACTTCCTCACCTGAAGTGACATCCTCTTTCCTCCAGTTGGTCGATAGAGGAGTCTCCATGGGTTTTCACTTGTCCACGTGGAACCTTTGAAGTATATCATTGACATACTTTCCCTGAGAGACAAACAATTCCCCATCACCTTGCTATACTTCCAATCCAAGGAAGTAGTGCATGACGCCCATGTCCTTCATCTCGAACTCTCTTGCAAGGTCTTCCTTGCAAGATTTGATAACCTTCTCATCACCAATAAGGATCAAGTCATCAAAATATAAAACAATAATCAACAATTTACCTTCTACCAAAATATGATAGAGGTTTGCATCTGCTTCACTTTTTGTGAAGCCCAAATCGGGGAGATAGCTATCGATCCTGGTGTACCAAGAATAGGGTGCTTGCTTGATACCATAAAACTCTTTCATGAGTCTACACACATTGGACTCTTAGTCATAAGACTCGAAGCCTTCCGGTTGCTCAATATACACCTCCTCCTCAATAAATCCATTGAGGAATGTTGTTTTCACATCCATATGGTGTATCTTCCACCCTATCTATGCAACCAAAGAAAGGATTGATCTAATGGATGAGTACCTTGCTATAGGAGAAAAGGTCTCAGCATAGTCAATCCCCTCCACCTAAGAGTAGCCCTTGTCCACAAATCTCGCCTTATACTTTTCTATACTTCCATCTGTTGCATGCTTCACTTTGAAGATCCATCTCGAACCCACAACTAATTTGTCTCCTAGTCTTGGGAACACAACCCAAACACTGTTCTTCACAATGGATTCATACTTCTCCACCATTGCATAAATCCATACTGGTTTCTTTACTGCTTCCTCGAAAGATGATGGCTCATTCTCTACTAGCTCAGTCATAAGAGACCTACCTCGTTTTGATTCTATAATGCACTCCTTTGTTGAAGATCTTGATCGCTTTCTCTTCTGGCTCAGTCCTTTCTTCTCACAATGTTTGGATACCTGCATAAGAGGCCAAAGACACAACAAAGCATAAAAGTGCAACAAGCATAATAAAACGTAATCCACTTAACAGATCAAGGAGCATTAAGATAAATGAAGCATTGACACAAGCATTTATGGGAAGTGAACTAACAGTTGTATATGTTAATAAACAAAAGAATAAGCATACAACCTCGGCCTTGATGTTAGTAGCCCTCCTTGAGTGAATGTCCAAATCCAAGCTCAATCTCTCCAAGCATTCCTTCTCCAAGCCAAAGTGAATAACATGTAGGCACTATCTCAACATAAGGGTGCAAATAATCAAAGACCAACCATTTGGGAATGGAGGGGAATGAATATATAGGTAGGGAGAGGGAGTTAGTATCTCACCAAAGATAGGGGAAGGTCCTCATCTCAAGGAGGAAGCTCATAGGGATAAGATCAAAGGGAAATATTGGGAGAATTCGACCAAATCCACAACGAACATCATCCAACTCGCTATTCTAGAAGCCTCTAGATCACAAAGCTTCTCCTCCTCTTTAGCAAAACTTTCCTTTTAGGGATCAATGCGAGTATCCAGGCCAAATCTGCGTTGGCAGTGCAAGGCTCATATGGTGCAACTTGCCATCAACAAAAATTTTCTTCTATTTGATTTTTGTCGAAAAGAATCTTCTTAAACTAGACTTCGTTGAACAACACACCATCACACTGATATCATCAGCTCTTAGACCAACTTAAATAAATATGGACCATTGATTATTGAATTATAAAGAAACATTTTTTATTAAAACAACCAATATCCAAACCCTTTCATCACCTCTTCTATAATCCAAGAGAAACTAAACACCCTCCCAACCTTTCTAGCACTATTAATTTTGTAAACATATTTGCACAATTTCCTTGAAGTTGGACATTTATGAGATTTATTTTTGAAGAATTAAGATCTATATCCTTTCTTTCCTCGCTCCAACTTGGCCCTCTTCTTGTCATCACAAGTTTTTTGGAAGGTTGGCTTATTCCTACTCTGCTCATAAAAGTACTTTGCCTTCCACAAAGATTCATCAAAAGAATTAGGCTCGTTAAATTTAATTTTTTGACCACATAATGATTGCAACCCACTTACAAATATTTGTATTTTTGTGCTTTTCATCTTAATAAAACCAACATCCCTCACTAATTAAGGGATTTTTCTAAGTGATTTTTCTTCCATATTCCTTGATCTTCACACTTCCCCACCTTAAACTCAAAGAACTCTTCAAAATTTGCTTCATAATAATGTTTTTACAAATATTCCTTTTTAACTTCCATGAGATTTAGTCTTCTTCCACCATGAGATTTAGTATTCTTCGACCACATAATTTCTTTTCCCTTCAAGTGGTAAATTGCAACTTAGACCTCTAACTTGGATGAGAAAGTGTACAATTACAACTACTTTCTTATCTCCAACAACCAAGAATCAACTTCCTCTCTTTCCTTATGCTCACCAACAAATGTAGAAAGCTTAATCTTCCTAAGCTCTCCTTGCAAGTTATCCAAGTTAGGTTTCCTTCTTTGTTGTTTAATTGGTGATATACTTGTACTAGTCCTAGATTTTGTGGTAACATAAGATCTCTTAGCTAAATGTCTTGGTGGGTGATGTTGATGCCTACCAACACTCCTAAAATTCCTTAAGCTTCCAACATCCCCCCTCTCTCAAACTTTGAATAAAGTTCCTCTGCCTTCCATGAATAAATTTTCTTATTCATTCTCCTTTATAAATTATTTAAGCTCTATAGAATATAATCATTAGTTTGTTATCATTCCTTCATCAACCTTTTATTATTAATATTTTGTATTAACAACTTTATTCTCCAAATCTTCATGGTCTCTCCTAAATTTCTAATCTCTAGCCTACCTCTTCCATGTCCATTTCACTCAATGTCAACATTATCCATGTTAGCATTCATACCTCTAAGTTCTTCTTCATGACTATAGGTCACCTGGGTATTTGTTCTACTTCCAATCCCCACCTTAATTCTACTCTTGTAGGCCACCAATAGAATTCTTTTGATTTTCTAAGAAATTTTTATCCTAAATAAATAAAAAAATTGGTTGAAAGATGCAGTCTCCTCCTTGATATATTTCTATTAAATACTTTCTTTCCCAAATGTAAGTTTTGGGTTGGAAATTTGTTGGTAATGTTAGCATTTATGTCAAATGGATATGAAATTATGATGTCAATTAAAGAATCAATGAGGATTTTAGTGATAAATATTCAAGGTTGATCCAATGAAGATTCAAGATGATTAAAGTCGTGTGTAAGGTTGTGATGTGTACGGTTGTTCAAATGAAGGATGATCCAATATTACAATGTGTGTTTCATGAACAATGACTGAGGTATCGTTTATTTTATAATCAAAGTAAATCCATGGAACATGAGAACTTGAGAACAATATTTGGATAACTTAAAATTTCCATTGAACATGAATGCTATCAGTTTACATTTCTAAGAAACTGAACTCACTTGGCTTATATCCAAGCCCTGAAATTTCTAAGTTGTAATCATATTTCTTTCTAATTCACATGACCTTTTTCTAGTGCTGAAGGTACTATAGGGGTGCTTGAAATCATTAAAATTGAAGTTATTATAGATATGTGTTGCCTAGGTAAATCTTCTCTGCGGACAAAGACGATCCCTCTAGCCCAATGAGTGGGCCTAGAAACAAATGAGACAATCTACAAGGCACTTTCCTAGATTACAATCAAAATAAGAGAAGAGGAAGGAGACCTACCTCGTTTTGATTCTTTAATGCACTCCTTTGTTGAAGATCTTGATCGCTTTCTCTTTTTGCTCAGTCCTTTCTTCTCACAATGTTTTAATACCTGCATAAGAAGCCAAAGACACAACAAAGCATAAAAGTGCAACAAGCATAATCAAATGTAATCCACTTAATAGGTCAAGGAGCATTAAGATAAATGAAGCATTGACACAAGCATTTATGGAAAGTGAACCAACAATTGTATATATTAATAAACAAAAGAAGAAGCATACAACCTCGGCCTTGATGTTAGTAGCCCTCCTTGAGTGAATGTCCAAATCCAAGCTCAATCTCTCCAAGCATTCCTTCTCCAAGCTAAAGTGAATAACATGTAGGCACTATCTCAGAATAAGGGTGAAAATAATCAAAGACCAACCATTTTGGAATGGAGGGGAATGAATATATAGGTAGGGAGAGGGAGTTAGTATCTCACCAAAGATAGGGGAAGGTCCTCATCTCAAGGAGGAAGCTCATAGGGATAAGATCAAAGGGAAATATTGGGAGAATTCGACCAAATTTACAACGAACATCATCCAACTCGCTATTCTAGAAGCCTCTAGATCACAAAGCTTCTCCTCCTCTTTAGGAAAACTTTCCTTTTAGGGATCAATGTGAGTATCCAGGCCAAATCTGCATTGGCAGTGCGAGGCTCATATGGTGCAACTTGCCATCAACACATGTGGGCAGTGCCATAATTGCGCTGACCCAGAAATTAGGGTTTTGAGCTAATTTTTCTTATGAAAATCTCAAGGAAACTTTTCATTAGTTCTTCAGGGAGGATCTGGAATACATATCAGGATGGGTACATTGCACAATCGTCAAGTTTTGGAACTCTGAGGTATGACACAGGGAAGTGCAAGAAAGACAAAATATTGTGTAACAATATGGAAAAATAATTTTTATTTTTTCCCTAATTCAGGGGATAGATGTAGATTAGATTCTAGCTATCAGTGTCCACAAATCATATTGACAATTTATTATCAATGTCCACAACCCATATTGATAGTGGATAACTAAAATCCATGTCTTGCAACAAATATAAAGATCTTTCCGAGCATTGTCTTATGCAATCATTGATGTTGGACTATGATTCTTCAATTTTGTTAACTGTACGAGGTGTATTTGTCTTGATTTGAACTTCAAACTTGGGAATGAAGAGGTAGAGTACAAACAACCCTGGAATACAAAGAGGCAACCCTTCACTTCTAAATCCTAAATGAACAGACAATTAGAAAGATTTGTATATAAAAGACGCATTTCTAAATGATAGCATTGCTAGAGAATTGAATTATGTGAGAAAAAAGTTCATGAATTGCCTGGTAAGAAGAGAAAGAGAAAGAGGAGAATAAGTGAATCATAATTGAGGAAGAGAAGGAGAGAAGATAAGAAACTTAAAAGAGGACAAAAAAAAAACTCAAAACATAGACAAAGACTAGGTAACCAACAAAGTGAATTTGTCATTTTCTTAGGGGATTGTTGTCTCCTTTCAGGTAGTAGCCTGAAAAAGAGTAGGTTGGAGATTGTAGTAGAGGGAGTAGGAGCTTCTAAGCAAGTTGTATCCTACAAAAAAAATTTGAGGTAGAAAACTCCTTTAAGTATAGGCCTACATATAATTTGATGTAAAAGAGGGAGTAAGAGCTTTCCTTCACATTACTACAACCCAAATTCATGGATTTCCATCTATGATTTTCCAGTTATATCGGTTGTATACATGCGTTGAATGTCTTTCTTATGTGTATTCTTTTGAATTCATTGTTAAATGTTGAACACATAAAGAAATCCACTTATCGCAAAAGATAAGATTCAAAATTGTTAAAATAAATTGAATTTGGCCACTTCAAAGATAAAATTATTGATTCGCCCCACCTCACTGTTATTGCTAAGCATTGATCAATTTGTATCAGAGAAAGGTTCCATTTTTATCAACCTAACAACTAGAAGGAAGCTATACATAATAAGAATAGCTAGTTAGGAAGCGTGCTAAAAAAATAAAGCTCCTTTGTTTAATGGTACTAATTATATCTTTAAGAAAACAAGAATGAAGACATATATAATGTCTCTTGGTGCAAATGTCTAAGTTGCAGTGGAGAATGGCTATGAAGAGCCACATATAACAGGTAACAAAGAATACAAGCTTGATTTTGCATTCAATGCAAAAGCCATGAATGCCATCCTTAGTGAGCTATCTTAACTATAATTTATGACAGTAATGCATTATGAGACTACTAAATAAATATGGGATAAATTGAAAAACATTCTTGAAGGAGATGGTAAAGTAAAGTTGCCTAAATTACAAGTTTTTAGAATGCAATTTGAGTCCTTAATAATGAATGATGGTGAAGACATAGGTAAGTTTTTTCTTATAGTGGATGAAATTGTTAATGTTATGAAGGGCCTAGGTGAAAAAATTAAGTTGTCTGTAATAGTCCAAAAAGTGTTGACATCACTACCTGCTAATTTTAATCCCAAGGTATCACAACTGATGAAATTTCTAACAATGCATAACTAACAATGGATCAACTGCTTGGTTCCCTAACAACATATGAAATGAGGATTACAAAATGAAATCAACCATACAGGATGCATCATTCAAGGTAGACAAGAAATCTATAGAAGATTAGGAATGCTCATACTCAAACTTAGATGAAGAAAAGACAAAAATTTGTAAGAAGATTGAAGAGAGGGACATGCAACTACAAAGTAAAACTTCCTTTTAAGTGATTTAATTATGGAAGAGTGGGGCATTATGCCTCAAAATATCCATATAAAGTGAAGAAAGAGAAAATATTTTATGCACAAGGAGATAACAACTCCTTTGAAGACACAATTGAATCTTTTGATGAAGAGGGAATTAGTGAATTTATGCTTATGGCCCTAGAAACCCAGTTTGAAGAATATAATGATTGTGAATAAGAAGAAGAACAAGTAGTAGATCTTGATGGGGAGATAATTAGTGCCCTTGAAGAAATTAACAGATTCAAGTAGAAGAATAAGAAACAAAAGTAAATTTTGTTAAAATATGTTAAAGAAGAGCCTATGTCTAAAGAGTATATCTAGTTAAAATTTGAATTAGAAGAGCCGAAAAAGGTTAAAGGAATTATGCTATAACAAGTAAAAGAAAAAAAGAAAAGAGCGTGAGAAGCTAGAAGAAGAAGTAGTTGTCGTAAGAAAAAAGCAAGAGAAAGCACAAACTAAATTGAACATGACCATAAACACATAAAGGGGTATGAAAAGTTGGAAATGATAATGAATGATCTCTAGTTATGAAATTTGGTTTGGGCTATGAAGCAGAAACCAATGAGAATAAGATAGAAGATAAAAATAACATCAACCTTGTTAAAGTTGTCATAGGAGACAATGACAACCAACAATAACCAAAGAATAAGGATGCCAACAACGAACCTCAACAATAGCAAGGCGACAATGCACCTTAGTAGCAACAAAGCACTAATCCTATTCAACCACAATAAACAAGAAGATTGAACAAACAAGAAATGAGTTACCATAGACCTTATTTCTTCAAAAGACAAAATCATGAGATGCCAAGGAGATGTTATTCACAAGTACCATCCAAGATCTGATTCATGAATGAATTGATGTCATCACCATAATTTTTTAAATGATCTTCTATGTCATCACCATAAATTTTTGATCTTCTATGTCATCATCATAAATTTTTAACTGATTTATGACAATCAAGACTCGATTCATGAAATTGATGTCCTCTATTTCTTTGATCTGCAAAATTTCAAAATCTTTTCTAGTATTCTGCAACTGAATAATATCGACTTTGACCATACCTTTATAGCTTGTTGCCAAAGTCTCCCATGCTATCTTTGCTGAAGACATGATCATAATTTTATGGAACACTACTTGGTCCACTCTTTGCTGGATAAGCTTCAACGCTTACGCATTCTTTTTTTTGTCTTTGTTCGATTGTTCCCTCTTTGCATTAGTGAGGGCTCATTTATGGAACACTACTTGGTCCAGTCCTTGCTGGATAAGCTTCAACACTTACACATTCTTTTTTTTCGTCTTTATTCCATTGTTCCCTCTTTGCGTTAGTGAGGGCTCATTTAGCTACTTGATCTTTAGATTTTGGAAATTCATCTATAACATATTTCCAAACATCATGAGCCTTCAACATGGTCTCCATGATAATAACCCACACATTATAATCCTTCCCTATAAACAGTGAAAATTATGACTAAAAATTTGATAAAACCATATTTCTTCAAAAAATTCTTCCCAATTTTTTTTGTTTTATAAAAACTTTTTCAAACCTCCCTTATTGACTTTGGTTAAAAACCCTTTCATAAAATATATGTGTTTTTCAAATCTCTTAACAAAGCCCTCTAATCCTTTTAATAAAACTCTTTGTTTTATTTTATATAACTAAAAAAACCTTCGTTCAAAAACAAAACCTTTTAAAGCACTTAACCTCCACACCTTCTAAGAGACTTTTTCATATAAGTCAAAACAACCAATGTGACCTTTGAACCTACCTGACCTTCGTACGCTTTGAAATGAAAGCGTTTTGACTTTTTAAACCTTGCTCACGCATCAGCGCAGGTTTCCAAAGGAGTGAGCAGCATACTTTTCGACAGACGGAATGTCCGCTGCTCAAGCTTTAACAATGCGACAATTCAGCAACTTGTTTTATTATAAAAAAAATTGATAATTTTTTTTACTGGCTTTGCAGGTTTGATCATTTTTTTACTGGTTTTGCAGGTTTCACTGATCTTGTATTTTTCTTGGGATCTGTTACCAATTTGTTGGAAAAACAGGAGAAAAAACACAAAATAACACAAAAAATTATACCAATTTCTTGAAAAGACACGAGAAAAAACACAAAAATTCACACACACTCAAACTTGATGATTACAATGACCTTTCTCAACAGAGTGACTCACTTAAAATAACTTTGACATACAACCATATGCCATAGTGTAACTAGAATGCTTTTTTTGCTCTGAAAATCATGGAAATTCCGGCCATATTTTGATAAAATCCAGCAGAGGTTTTTGTAAATCTATGTTAAAATCTATGAGAGGAGTCTTCGGGGAAAATCACATCATATTTGATTTGTTTGATTTGTTGTTTCGAACCCACGAGTGATGTTCAGGGCTGAATCCATTTCCACCATCAAAAACATGATGGAAACACTGTAGATTTTTAAAATTTTTTTTCCCTAACTTCCAGCCACTTTTAACTGTTTAGACAATTCCTTTACCTTAATAAACAACACCCAACCATATATTAAATTCAACTTTACCCAAAAATATAAAACCTAATCAATTAACCCACTGTCTAATTTTAAATCTGCTGAAACAATTAACTATCTTAACAACCTTGTTATACTCATCAAAGATAATTAACTGTCTTTAACAACCTTGTTATACTCATCACCTGTAATGGGATGGGACATCCGCCTAGTATATACATGGCCATCCAGTAGATAGCGCTTGCTTTTGTGACGCGAGTCATTTAGTGTCCTTGCATTAATATTTTAATTAAATTAAAATTGAATTATATAAATGTAAATTTAAGTTAATTAAATTATAATTTAAACAAACTTAAAAACAAATCTAAATTAAAAACTCTTATTAACGAAACCCAATTTACTATACATAAATAATATTATTTCAATGGGAATCCTTAGATTCCCTTGCAGAGTCTTTTCTTATTCAATTTATCCATTTCAACTCAACTCGTCTGTGGGAGAGTTGAACATGTACATCGAAGTGCATTCAAACAGCTTCAATCAAAATGCATGCACGTGACGTCAATTAAAATGTAGTTAAAGCGTGTCTGTAATCTCAATTAAAACTGCAATACAGATAATGAATCTGAACTCGGGCAAGTCACGTCCCTTGGGTGGTGAGCTGCAGAGCGGAGGAATTGACTATGCCAGAGTTTTGTGTGTGGTGAGCTACAAGCGGAGTTTTGTGTGTGGTGAGCTACGAGGAAGGTGAGTGAGCTGTAGGGGGCCAGTCGAGTTGGTTGAAGGAGTAGTTTGCAGTTTCCAAATTCCTCTATTTCGTGTTGGAAATTGCATTAATTTTTCATCGCTGCAATTCTGTTAGACCAACCCCGATCCGATCTGTCAGGAAATTAATGCTGAGCGGTGGACGGAGGGTGGCAAAGCTTAGGGGAGGGTGGTGGAGGGATTGCCGAAGACTGGAGCCAGAAATTTTTTTGGGTGGCCATGGAAACGGGACCTTTCTTCTGCCTAGGTAGATTACTCCGGATCATTAATTGAGAAATTGGAACAATCTCTCGATAGATCTAAGGGCGATATCTAGGATATCACGCTAATGAGTATTTCTTTTGTTATTCATGCGTATATTGTGTGTGCATATTGACTATTGAGAGTCATTGCTAAACATTAAGGTTGTGTTTAGCTTTTTCTATTGAAGGAAATAACTTAGAGAAGCATATGTAAGAATTGTTTCTTTTGTATTTTTAACCCAGTATTGTTTCACCCAAGAGTTGTCATGATTTCATCATTAATATATAAAAGAAAAAAAGGACTTAAAAAGAAAAGACCATTCCCAAAAAAATATTTTTTATATATAAAGAGAATTATATATTTAAAATTCGATTTTAATATCGAAATATTTTATCCAATATTATTCATCCATTATAAACTCTATAATTAAAAAAATATTTTTATATTTAATTTTTTTATCTATATAATATTATAAACTATTGATTAGCATTTGTTATAGGATGTCTTTAAAGCTGACTTTTTTGTTGAAAGTTTTTGGTGTGCTTTTTCGGTCAAATCCGGCCAGTAAATTTATTTGAATCACATTAGTTGAATAGCTAGTTTCTGCACAATCAAAGCGTCCCAGGGGTTTTCCAGGGTGCTGAATCCAAATATGCAGTTAAAAAACAGTTTTAACTGCAACAAAAACCATTTTAACTACAATTTCTTCCGCCGGATTCCGTCACCGGAATCTCCAAAAAGTCGCATTATAGACAATTCCTTTGTTATAAATTTTGTGCAAACTTCTAATCATTCAGGTCACTACACCAATTCCCAAGATTCCTTAATTCTAGAAAGTCATACAATATGAAATAATTATATTAATATTTGCACATCATCATGCAAAGAATCCCTCGCGAAGCAAATTAACCGAGTCATTCCAGCACATCGAACCCTTACTATTTCACATGGATCCCAATAATAATATTGATCGTTAGATTTGTCGATCCTGTTACTCAGCGCCTCTCTTGGCCAGAAGAGCACAGAAATCGACCCAAAACCAAATAAAATAAATTATTTATAAAAATTAATTTAGAGCCAAATAAAATAAATTAGTTATGAAAATTAATTTAATATTTATTATTAAACTGATTTGACGTGCAAATGTCGGGACGCGGATGACATGAAATGGATAGGAGAATTATCATGTTTTTAACTGGTTTTTGAGGTTGAGCCGTCGCTGTCAGGATTAGGTTGATGTTACAGGCGTACAGAACGACAAAATCGTAGGAAACACGTGATGAGAGATAAAACGTTGTTGACAGATGGGTATTGTAACGGTCATTTTCGTAAAACATTCAACCTTTTATGAATGACGACGAATCTGAAAATCTCACCATGAAAACGAAAGTGTGTGATTATTTATTTAAATTATCTACTATAATGATAGGCTATATATATGAAATGATATTAAAATCAATAATTTAATAAATAG
>APFE030850696.1:3356-55524 GCA_000404065.3 Pinus taeda | reverse complement strand
TTTTTATTGAAGTGGGCAGTGATGAATTTGAAGAAAACAAAGTGTACAAAGCTTAGTTTCTTTGTTGCATGTTGGTTTGCTTTGTTCAAAGCATTCACCAAATGAAAGACCAACTATGAAATTTGTAGTAACAGCTTTGGAGAGCATCAAAGAAGATTTGGTAGAAAATTCAATTACTTCTAGAGGATTGAGACGAAGCGTATCCAATTTGCTTAGCAATTTAAATACAAGTAGCAATGATGCACCTATATTAAATGACCAAAGTTCTTCTACCTATTAGTTTGTGAAGTTAACAACAACAAAAGCTTTTGAGCCTTGTCATTATTCTTTCAACGACAATTTTTTTTGTACTTTAAATTTCCATAAATGTATATTATCTATTTGTAATTCAAATTTCCAAATAAATTCCCATAAATGTGTATTATCTATCTGTAATTATTGTCCTTGGAAATAAAGTTCTTTTACAATATAATATTAAATAGATTGTAAATATGCATTTAATTTGATATATTATCCTTACTTGATGTTACTATCCTTTTCCTTGAAATAAATTATAGTCTTTTCAATTTTATATATAAAATAATTATTATCTAAATTTGAATCTTAATTTCTAATTTAACGAATTAATTCTATAAACCATGTTTTGAGGGTAATTATTTCATTTATATTTATACTAAAGATCAAGTGTCATTACTTTTAAGATTCTTTTAATTGTTTTTAATATATTAAGATTTATGTGTCATTACTTTTAAGATTCTTTTAATTATTTTTAATATATTAATATTTCTTTTTTTAAATGTAAAAAATAATTGAACATTTAATTATTAAGGATGCAAAAAATAAATATGTAAAGCCAAACTATTTATCTTTCAACAATGTTAAATCTGATGCCTATGCCAATATCATTCACGATGGCTTTCTTTCTTCCAAATTTATTTCTTTTTCCTTAAGTGATGCATGACAAAGAAATCAATAGTCATTGCCGAACTCCAAAATCAAACTACTTTTCATAAATCGTCAGCAATAAACAATATATAAATGAAAGCACATGAAGCCAATAGTTAGTGGACCAACCACACAAGTGGTGCAGAGGAGAGCACTGGATAGAATTTATTAAAACATACACACTGAAGAATTGGAAGTGTGTAAATAATGGATAGTTTGCTATTTAAAATAGAAAGAGAAATCACTAATGAATATGGAATAATTTTATTTGGCAAGTAATCATGATGGTGAGATATGCAGTGTTTTCTATAAAGAAATTTTAATATGCGAATTCAATAGTCATCAGAAATATCCCACTTGACTTATTATTCCCCACTTTTATGTTTATTTTCAACTATTACATACTTATCATTTTATAAAAGAAGCCTCTGAAATCAATATTATTAGTGCCTGGTATTTTTTTTAAATAGATTTTAATATGCAAATTCAATTGTCATCAGAAATATCCCACTTGACATATTGTTCCTCACTTTTATGTTTGTTTTCAACTTTTACATACGTCTGTTCATTTTATAAAATAAGTCTTTGAAATCAATATTATTAGTGCCAGGTATTGTATTTTTTTTTGGTAATATTTGATCAAGATTTTTATTGATATTCAAAAATTAAAAATATAATTGATGTTTTAAGAAGTGTTTTTTTGACCTTGTCAACAAGACTAAAAATTTATAGTATTACAAGGTCATCAGTGATTGATTTGTTTGTGAATAGATGACAAAACTTGAGTGAACATTTAGCCATGAGGATTGTTGACAATATGAAATTTCGACAACACAGTGGATTAAGTAAGAAAAGGACAAACATACTAGGGTGATGAAAAAAGAAAATGAAAATTACCAAAAAAACAAGATAGGATCATCGGATATCAGAAAACCAGAGGAGGAATAATTCATCTAAAATAATTATAGGTTATTTTGGAGAAGAATTTTCACTGACCATATGGACTCGGGTAGCATTGATGATCGTTTCTCCATTCTAAAGTGCTACGAAATTAGTATCTAAGTTTGTACTTATGTAGCATTTTATCTTATTCAAACGAACAACAATATCATCCATATCATGTATGATGTTCCACATAATCATTTTCAGTTCCTCCTTACTAATGAAGAGTTAATAATTTTCAACCTGCTTATCTCTAAGCACCATGTGACGCAGAGGATCCATTTGTCTATGTGTAAATAGGGAATGTAGACAATACAGTCATCGCTTCCTCCATTTTCTTAGGTTTGGTACCCATTTGGTCTTCCCCACACAAACTTTAGAATCTGAGTGATACAAATTTTCACCTAACTTTCTTGCTTCCAAGGATTGAATTTCCCTTTGGACCTCCAGAGGCACTACATCGAAAAAAATTGCCACGAACTCCCACCTGACAATACATCTTTGTCTGGATGAAGACGCCACAGAAGAGCCTCCCCCTCAATTAATTATTCGTTGCCGTGGAGCCATAGGAAATAGGATCCTGCAAAAAAACTGAACAAAAAACTTTCGAGACCACCCACGAGGGAATTTAGATTACAGAAGTGATAGGGCCTCAATACCAGTCCTATAATTACCATATACTAGGATACTAGTGGCTATGAGTACACTGGTAGTGACCCAATATATGAGGATGCTAGTGGCTATGAGTATGGGGGTAGTGACCCAATATATATATCATCCAATAATTTGCAACAGTGGTTGCTTAGACCTACTAGGACTCCCCAACATTGACTTTCTTTGAAAATGACTATGACACCATTATAACCATATTGAAAATGAGCCATTATACCAGACCCCCGCAACCAAGACTGGGCAATTGAAAGATATGCCTAATGGTTCAAGAAATTGTAAATCAGCAGAAGGAAGGACCATAACCAATTCAAAAGAAGGCCCAGACGACATGGTGTGCAGAAAACACACAGAAAACATTTGTTGTTGTAAATCCCTGTCCCCTCGACCCTTGAGTGAAAATGAAAGAAAATTAAGGATTGCCCAAGACGACCACCTCCCGTGAAAGTTCCCAACCACGGATCTTCGAGTAGCTTGGGACAAAATGAAGATGGAATAAGGGTACAACATGTAGAAATTCCTTGTAGATTCAAACTGCTAATTGTAATTTACTAAAACAATAAACTTGAGTCTACTCTACCAACTGCGGAAACAATTAAAGGATCACAAAATCATGAAGCATAAAAGAGAAAGAATTCAATCAACACATTACAAAATGATTTCCTAGGGAAAGCCACAACTAAAACCCCCTCCTATATGTATATTGCATTAGCGAAAAAACATGAGAAGATTACAATGATTTGCTAAAGCCCAAGCAACCTCTGCACTATCTCTATCTATCTCACTACTTCCTAGACAAGCCTTGGCCAATACTTAACCCACTTTATGATTACCCAAGTCCCTACTTCCTTGCATTGTTTCCTTGGGAATTATCCCCTTATTAATTGGGGAAATCCCCATCCAATACTACACAATCCATCATAGGCCTTTTTCTGACTACATGCACCACTTGTACAATTTGGATGATCATACAACTGATAGTACGTTGCTCTTGAACTCCAATATTAACTCTTTAACTCGTAAATATTGCATTCATGAGTTATTTATGGTTGATTTATCAGTTAACTAGTTGAAAATTGAGGATGCACCCCACTGCTAGACCTCTTACTAGTTCCTCCAACAATTGGAACTTGCTTAACTAACTTTAAAGGGATGGCTTTACTTACTTCTCCCGAAGGGCTTATAGGGATGGAATTGTAGGTAAGGTAGGCGAGTATAGATGAGTTCGATAGATGAGTGAGGGTTAGGATAAACTCAACTAGGGCTCCTATAAAGTAGGAACCACTCTACACGACTCAAGTTAGACCCTCAACTCGAATTAACTAAACCAACTAAGCCAAGCTAACTTATTTAACTTGTACAAGTTGTCATGTGATGTGGAATTACAATTTTCTCCTAATTTATTTCAAGGGAAAATTAATCAGGATTTTTCTTGTTGCCATTTTCAACACTCCCTATCAATAAGAAAGGGATTATCAGATACCCCAATCCTGCCTCTATGAAACTTGAACTTGCGTCTTGATAGTGCCTTAGTCGAGATATCTGCATCTTGTTCCTCTATAGGAATGTACTCTAGTAACATGATCTGCCTCTACATACAATCTCGTAGATGGTGGTACTAGATATCGATATGCTTAGACCAATCATGAAAAAATGGATTCTCAGAGAGTTTGATATTCCTCAGTCCTAATGATGAGTCTTGTTCTAGACTCAAAATGTAGACACGTGAAAATGAAGACTGTGGAATATCTGAATTTGAACCTCAACAACTCTAGTTGACATAGTAAATCATTGTAGGATCCTTCTGCTGACTAAATAACCCAACAAGGATCTTCCTCATCCATATAACCTCACAAGTTGCTTGACTAGCAGCCATGTACTCTGCTTCTATTGAACTGAGTACAATTGATCTATGCTTCCTGTACCAGGAAACTATTGCTGGCTCGATGCTAAAGATTCCCCCTGATGTGCTCTTCTTGTCTAATGGATTACCCACCCAATCTGTATCAGTGGAGCCTTACAACTTCACTCCCTCTATTTGCATATACCAAAGACCAATCTGAGTGGTGCCTCTAAGGTATCTACACACATGCTTTGCTTCCTTCCAATAGAGTTTGGTTAGCTTAACCATTGCTTGACTAATCTAGTTAACTACATAACACATGTTCGGTCGTGTGTTCACCAAATACATGAGTGAACCCATAAGCTACCTATAGATCGTAGCTTCCACTACTTCTCCTGAAG
Source organism: Pinus taeda (assembly GCA_000404065.3). Taxonomy (NCBI): domain Eukaryota; kingdom Viridiplantae; phylum Streptophyta; class Pinopsida; order Pinales; family Pinaceae; genus Pinus; species Pinus taeda. The sequence continues at coordinate 50,724 of APFE030850696.1, read as the reverse complement.
TAGCATCTTCCTTCCTCCAATTCCTTGCTAGAGGAGTCTCCATGGGTTTTCTGCTCTCCATGCGAAAATTCTTCAATATCTTGTTGGCATACTTGCCCTAAGAGACAAAAAGTTCCCCATCTCCTTGCCAAATTTCCAAACCAAGGAAATAATGCATGAGCCCCATGTCTTTCATCTTGAATTCTCTTGCCAAATCCTCTTTGCAAGGTTTTATCAGCGTCTCATCAGTTGTTAGAATTAAATCATTAACATATAATACTATAATCAATAATTTTCCTTCAACCACAATATGATAAAGGTCTGCATCTACTTCACTTTTGATGAAGCGCAACCTCGTGAAATTACTGTCGATCCTAGTGTACCATGCACGGTGTGCTTGTTTTAATTCATACAATGCTCACTTGAGTCTGCACACATGCGACTCTCTGTTGAAGGTATCAAATCCTTTCGATTGCTCTATGGACACCTCTTCCTCAATCAATCCATTGAGGAAGGTTGTCTTCACATCCATCTGATGTATCTTCCATCCCATTTGCATTGAAAGCACTATAATAGATCTGATTGAAGAGCACCTTACTACTCGAGAAAAGGTCTCCTCATATTCAATTCCCTCCACCTCGGAAGACACCTTGGCCAAAAATTTGGCCTTGTGTTTCTTGACATTCCCATCTCCTCCTTGCTTCACCTTGTAGATCCACCTGGATCCTACAAATGACTTGTCCTCTGGTCTTGGGACAACTTCCAAAACATGGTTTCTAATAATGAAGTCATACTCCTCTACTATGGCATCAACCCATACTGGTTACTACATTGCTTCCTCGAATGAATATGGCTCAGTCTCTACACTCTCGCTCATCAGATCCATGTAGCCATTGTACCGATCGAGTGACCTCCTTTTCTTGCATTGTGATGTAGGTGCTCCCACATTATCTCTAGCATCATGTATCAATCTATCAACTTCTTTGGTGTGCTTCCTTCCACCTCTCGATGTCTCAACATGAGTGGGTGCTTCCACTCTTTTCTCCTCTTCTTGTGGCTGCTCCACAACATCCCGAGGTTCTTCCTTTGGAGCTAAAATCTCCTCAACTCCATGCAAATTAAGCTCCCTCTCGAGGGAACATCTCACGGCCTTCTCTTCATCAAACTTCACATCTCTACAAACAATTGCCATCCTGTGGGATGGAAGGTACACCTGATGGTTATGAGGTGTCTTAGTGTACCCCACATATGTCTGACTTTGTTGTTCATTTTAGATTTTTTGTTCCATCCTTGGAAACATGACAGTAAACTGATGAACCCAAGATCCTAAAGTGTGCCACATCTAGTTTCTTACTTAAAAATATTCTTCTGGTGTACTCATCCCTAGAATCCGATGAGGACTATTTTTCTACACATATACAATTGTGTTGCATGCTTCAACCCACAAGTGCAACAATAGGCCTTGATCATGCAACATCACCTGTGAAACTCCCACAATACTTCTATTCTTCCTTTTAGCAACGCCATTCTGTTGTGGGTTATGTGGTGTTATTAACTCCCGTCGAATTCCTTCTCATGCATATAAGTTCTCGAACTCATTCAACACATATTCTGCATTGTTGTCGCTCCTGAGAGCCTTCACTTTCTTGCCTGTCTTTCTCAACAAGTTCTTTAAATTCACAAAATTTTGAGAATTTCTAGTCTTTCTTCTGCATTAAGAATATCTAGCACTTACGTGAGAAATCATCTACAAATATAACATAATACCTGTGCTTGGCCATAGAGGTTGTCGAGAACGGTCCACACACATTTGAGTGAACTCTTTCAAGGACCTCTTGTGCTTGATTGTCCTTATCACATGGGGGATTCACTATGGGAGAAATACCATACCACATGCATTCATATTGGGGGATATTTATTGAGAAAAAATGACATAATATATTGGGGGATATATAGGGGGTAAAGGGTTTTTATATTAGAAGGTATAAAAAATGGAGCTCAAAGTTAATGAAAAAATATAAAGGGATATAAAAAATGTTAATGAAAAAATGGATACCTACAATATCTAATGACAATAGGGTTTTTTTTAATTGGGAAGGTGTAATGCATTCATATTGGTAGGGGGTTAAATAATGTGATATTTAGAGGTATTTTCCAGTATGTAGTCAAATTAAGGGTATTGTTTAATATACCACGAGCACATGCGATCTTTTGAAGGTTCATTAAGTGAATCCCCCTGTGACTTATCATGAAAGGTCACTTTGATGTACTTCCCCAATGTACACCCTTTGCATGTATCTCGCTGCTCTAGTGCACCCTTGAGAAGTCATGTAAAAATCTGTTGCATGATCTTCAAAGCTCCATGTTGAAAATGGCCAAGTCGCCTATGCCATAATTCACCGATGTCTCAGCTCTGCACCTTCTTTGCTTTCATGTTCAAAGTAGCACAACCTTCTACATCCAATTTGTAGAGTTTCTTCACCCAAACTCCAATCTGCTTCACTTGTCTCATGGCTATGTGACGAAGGAAAACCTTTCCTTTGTTAAATATCACATTGTAGCCACGATATTCCAACATAGAAATTGAAACTAAATTCTTCTTCAAACCCGAAACATACATGACATATTTTAATGTGAGAGGAGAACGAAACTCCCTTTGAAAATTAACAGTACCAATGTCGGTCGCATTATACCTTCTATCATCTCCCATCTCGATGTGCATATAAATGTCCTCCTCCAAGTTTATGAAAAATTCATTGTTGTCAGTCATATGGAATGAGGCTCCACTATCCAGATACCACACGCTACCCATCACTGATGTCACCATGCATGCAATGAGGGTGAAATCCAACTCAAATTGTGAAGCAAGGGCTTCACCTACCACTCCTCCCGAGGGATTATTCTTGGCCTTCTTTTGCAAACACTTCGTGGCATAGTGTCCCAACTCATGACAGTGAAAACATTTAATCTTTGAAAATTCTATCTTGCCCGCTTGACTGGAATCTCCTTTGGATTGGGATTTTTTCCCTTTCCCTTTCTTTTCCTTTCCATCCAATGCATAATTCTCCTCATCATCATGCTTAGATAAGGTTCTATCTTTGGTGATCCACCTTATCTCTTCTTGTACCAAGTCAGACCACAAACACTCCCACTCTAGTAGCTTCCCCCTCCCATTTACCAAATCGTGGTAGTTGTGACAGCTTTTGGGAAGGACCAGAAGTGCCAAGATGACAAGATCATCTTCAGCAACTTTAACACCAACACTCCTAAGCTCATCCCAAAATTTGGGTGAAATTGTTCAAGTACTATGGTAATGTGTCGCCCTTTTCCATCTTGATTTTCCGAAGCTTGTCCTTCAATGCCAGCTTCATGTGGTATTTGATATTCTAAAACAAGTCTGTCAAGGCTTTCCACATTGTATATGGAGCATCCTTCCCATGGAGGTTCAAGACAATATGATCTCGAACTCCTTCTATTATGATCCCCCTCACCTTTGCCACATATTTATTCTAGTCTGCCAGATCTTGAGCATCAACTGTTGGAGGCTTAGGAATATCACTGTCTATGAATTCCTTCAGCCTGTTATCTTCCAACACTACCTCCATCCTGTCCTTCTAAGCTATGTAATTTGAGCTACCCTCAAGGGCATACTCAAGTCTTAATCCATAGAATGACATCCTGCTAACCTTGAAGAACGATACTACAAATTTGATTTACCTGCAAAGAGAAACTCATATTATTCTTTTCTATTATGATTTCCGCTTTGATACATGTACAAATTCCTTGTAGATTCAAACTGCTAATTGTAATTTACTAAAACAATAGACTTGAATCTACTCTACCAAATGCGGAAACAATTAAACAATCATGAAATCACGAAGCATAAAACATAAAGAATTCAATCAATAGACTACACAATTATTTCCCGGGGAAAGCCACAGGTAAAAGTCCCTCCTATCTGTATATTGCATTAGTTAGAAAATTTGAGAAGATTACAATGCTTTTCTTAAGCCCGAGTAACCTCTGCTCTTTCTCTATTTGACTTATTACTTCCTAGACAAGCCTTGGCCAATAATTAACCAATTTTTTTTCTTGCCCAAGTCCCTATTTCCTTGCATTCTTTCCTTGGGAATTAGTCCCCTATTAATTAGGGAAATCCCCATCCAATAATGTGTAATCCATCATAGGCCTTTTTCCGACTGCATGCATCACCTGTACAATTTGGATGATTATAAAAATGATAGTACACTGCCCTTGAACTCCAATATCAACTGGGTAACTCGTAGATCTTGCATGCATGAGTTATTTATGGCTGATTTATTAGTTAACTGGTTGAACATTGAGGATGCACCCCACTGCTAGACCTCCTACTAGTTCCTCCAACAATGGGAACTAATTTAACTGATTTTAACTCAGTTAAATTGAATTAATTAATTACAACTCAAAATTAAACTCAACCAGGGCTCCAGTCAAGACCATGTAATATCGGAGCTTTGCAAACTAGTTCTTTGATTTTCACAAAAGTTTTTTCACATTCATCTTTCCACACAAACTCTGCATCCTTAGGTAACGATTGAAAAAGTGGAAATGTTATGTTAGAAAAAAATTCTATAAAACATCTATAATATCTAGCATAACCGATGAAACTATGCACCTATGTCGGTGTCTTAGGTGTAGGAAAATTAATATTACCTCTACCTTAGCAGGATCAACCCAAAATCCTGCAACTGAAAGCAGGTGTCCCAACACTATTCCTTCTTTCATCATCATATGGCATTTCACTGTACTAAGAGAAACATGTTTCTTACATATTTTAAGTACTTTCTCTAAGTTTTCCATACCTTCTTCAAAATAATCCCCATATGGGTGAAGTCATCCATGTAGATTTCAACACTATCATTGACTAGATCATAAAAAATTCCTAATATTGCTTGTTGAAAGGTAGCGAGTGCATTACAAATACCAAATGGGAGGAAACGGTATGCAAAGGTTCCCCAAGGGCATGTGAAGGTAGTTTTATCTTGATCCTGAGGAGCTATTTGGATCTGGTTTTACCCACTAAATTCGTCCAAAAAGGATAATAACTTTTTTCCAGCTAATGTATCAAGGACCTGGTCAATAAAGGGTAAGGGAAAATGATATTTTTTAGTTTCTTTATTTAATTCCTTGTAATCAACACAAATCTGCCAATTTCCATTCTTCTTCGGAACAATGACTAGTGGGGATACCCATTGACTGTCCGAGATTTGGTAAATAAATCCCACATCTAATAGTTTTTGTAATTCGTCTTTCTCAATGTTCTTGAAAGTAGAATTCATTATTCTTTGTGGTTGCCTAATAGGTTGACATTCTTCTTTAATTTATATGTGATGAGTACATAAGTCAGTAGGGATTCCTTTTATATCTGCATATTCCCAAGCAAAGGATTCTTTCTATTTATGAAGGACTTTAAGTAATCATTCCGACTAGGAAGGTGAAAGGTCGGGATTAACGTTCAACGTCTTCCCTGGTTCAATTTATATAAGAACATTGTTACGGGGTACAATTATAGGAACATTTTCAACTTCAGTCTCTCGTTCAATGGCTTCCTGAACATTGCAACTCATAATATATTCTAATAGCTGGCGAGTTGAATCAGAAATGAAGTTGGGGTTGTTGAGAAAGGTACTAATGGCATCATCTTTCGTTTCATCCTTAAAATAGAGGGCCTCCCAATAGTAAGAATTGGTATAATTTCTTTGTTTTCAGGTTCAAGCCCTTTCGTAGGTAGATATTTTTGTACTGAGGTAAATCCTAGTTTATCTGGTGAACTCGGTTTTGTAGGGGGATAAATGATAATATTCTTTATAACTTCCCCATTGGATATTACCATATTTATTTACCGACACCCAATGTAAGCATCTGGGGATGCAATCCATGGTCTTCCTAAAATCAAAGGATTCCCACAGGCTATGGATTAAGTGTGTAATACCAAAATGTTGTCATGGTACTGCCATGAGGCTACTGAAATGGTTATCTTCCAACTTCCCTAACGGTATTATAGTAGACCGATCTGTCAACTCTAGGATAGTGGGAGTAGGTTTAAGGTTTCGCAGGGCCAAGGTAATTGATGTCCCCAAGTCTAACAACACATTTGGGATATCAACCCCATTAATCTGTATTGTAAGAATCAGGTTCCCTGGATCCCCACACTTAACATGTGTAAGCTTCCCCAACATTATGTCTGATAATTTTCCCATAACGTGAATAATGAGTGTATCCTTTGGTTTTCTTCCAGGTTTCGTAGAGCAATAGTATTTTATCGTTTTGTCATAAATCGAAACATCCCTCATAGCCTAAAGCAATGAGATTCTCACAAATAAATTTTGCAATTCCCCTAAAAAGTCAAATTCAGGACGATGACTTTGTTTTCTCAAGGATAAGGTGGACCAGTCTAACATCCTCTAGGAACAATTGTTTGAGTAGGGGATTTTGTTCTATAGGAGTTTGTGTTGACTCATCCCCAGTTGTTCTAGCAGAATTCCTAGGTTCTTGTTCTGGGACTTCATCATCAATATGTTCAACAATTATTGGTGAAGTCTGAGTGTTTACCACCTGACTGGATTGGATATTTAATTCATTACATTCTGTGGTGGTAATACTGTATGCAGGAAGGTTGAGTGTCTCAACCTGTTGAGACCCCTGTTTGCATTTGGGTTGGATTGAACAGGAAGTTGTGGACAAAGAGGAGGATTACTGGTGGAGGAATTAGAGGGCAGTTGTTACTGCTGTTGTGGCATATGGTGGGAGAACTATCCTGAAGGACGAGGATGTCCACATCAATTCTGGGACCATAAAGGAGTTGGACAAGACTGAGTGAACCATGGTTTCCAGGGCATTCAATATTGACAGGACTACGACCATGAAGGAGAAAATGGTACAGACTGAGGTCCAAAAATTAAATTATTAAAATACTAAGAGAGGTCTTGAGGCATACCTTGATTCATGTTCTGTGGTCGTGGTTGCCATGGTTTCCTTTCTCCCATGAAGTACATTTGATCTACCTCTTCATTTTCTCCCTGAAAAACTGCCTTGAGCCTAGGAAGATATGGACAGGTGCTAGTTGAATTACTTTGTTCACAGATCACACAGGTCTCGACAATATTCAATGGACATTCCTTTAGTGGATTATTCTTCTTGCATTGAGGGAAGAAAATGGATATAGTCTTCTCTACTTCCATCTGCTTCTGTTTTTCCTGTAAAACGTCTAGTTGTGAGGACAGTGCGCTCAAGATATCATTCCTCAAGTTGTCCAACAAGTTTCCAATTTCTGCTTTTGTAACTCCATCGTTGGATTTCTTGAGGGTTCAGATCCCCTACCTATGCCTCACAGCTCCACGTGAAAAATTAATGCACAATTTGCAGATGGTGTTGAATTATTCCTTTGATATATCTCTGTTTCCTACTACGTTCAAAAGTTCCAAAGGTTCCTCCCTCAGTGCCTGGAGAAAAATTATCTTCAAGATGTCCTTATCCAGATCACTATGGCCTGATCTATGCAAACTATATTTGAAACATTCCACAAAGTCCTCCATGTTTTCATGCTCTTTCTGCATAATCTTAAAGATTTCTTTCTTAACATCTCAGGATTTGGAGTAGTCTCGATACTTTTCGAGGAAAATTGTCTTCATATCATCCCATGTAGCAATAGATTTCCCCCCTAAACCCATGAACTATCTCAAAGTTGTCCCCTTCAAAGTGGTAGGGAATATCTTCAATTTTTGGGCATCAGAAATATAGTCATACCCTTGATAGAAAACGTCGAATTCAAACAGGAATGTGTTTGGATCTTCATAAAAAATACCATGAAAGTTAGGTAATGTTGTCGAAGGAATAGGCTTCATAGGTGCATCACCCCTGAAATACCCAATTGGGAACTCAATCGAAGAAGTTACAGGAGCCATGAATATCTTCCAATATTCACTTGGAACGTCAACAGGTTCTGGTTTTCTATAATGCGTGGTTGATTATGTTTAACAACACTTCCTTGATCAAATGGTGCACTAAATTCCCTCAACTCTTCTTCTTTTTCTCAACTCACAATGTTTAGTTCCCCTGATCCTCTACTTTCTACTTCTTCCCTAAATTTTTCTTATGCTATTGGGAGAGGTTCTGGTTGTGAAACAGACTACCCTCCAGATCTCGTATGAGATCTCACCTTAACAGTAGCTCACAACGATGCTCCTGATTCAGCTTTTGAAATGATTTCTTGGATATAGATAATCTGCCTAGATCTTTCCTTCCTCTTTTTGGGGGTCTTCTTGTGCCCCTTTTATTTTCATCTATGTTCATGCAATCAGAAAATAAAAGGAAAAAATTCAATCAAATTGAAAGCTAAAGACCTGAAGCAAAGTGAAAAATTCCTTCCCTGAGATAAGTGAATGGCCCCTAAAAAGAAAGAAAAAGAAGGAAAATAAAAAAACTACATAATCTAAGCTCAGGACCTGAAACAACATGGAAAAAAAACTTCCCTTTCCAGGACGAGAGAGCAGTTTCTATGAAAAAAATAAAACAATCTAATTCTCAAGACCTGGAGCAGGCCGAAGAGCTTCCCTCCCCAGGATGAGAGAGTGATCCTGTTGTAGCATCCATTGTTATTTAAGTTTTATTTTCAGTTTTATCACAAAATGAAAGAAAAATAAAAATATGAAAGAAATGGTTGATTTTATATTATTAATGGATTTTGAAAGTGATAAAACGGCGAGAAGATCTAGGTCATCTGAACAACAGGCCACAGATCCAACGACAATCGCATGGGTAACTAGAACGAAAGTTATTTCAGAAATTGGACGCGATGGTGTATCAAACACAGTGTAATTCGCTAAACTCTGGGCCAATCTCAGCCGTCCATCGAAAGAGACAAGATCCGGTGGATATCAGGTCGGATATCAGGTCTGTATGACACCGATGGATATCGGGTCAGAAAGTAATCGGGTTTTGTCCTTAAAATCAGACCCAATAAATTATTAACTGGTAGTTTTTATTTCCTATTGGGTCCGTATGGGAGTCAAAGGGGCGTTGAAAAGGCGGACGCGACAGGTTTATGAACCAGAGTGTTAATTCTTTTGAGTTCTGTAATAACCGATCCATTGTCTAAAGGTCATGTAGGTTCAAGAGGCAGGATCAAGTGATAGCTTGATAAGTACATTGAGGTGTGCTGCAGGGAAGTAATGAGCACGAATATTAATTAAAGCTCAACCCCCGCAGTTGACCGTGACATTAGCATGGCTGACTGAAATGTGTGGCCAAAAATTACTGCGAGGGTTCAACCTCGTTGAAGCTCTCGTACATTCTTTACCCCCACAGTGAGCTCCCAAAGCCTTCCGCCCCACGTCGCTCATTCCACATCTTCCACCACTTTCATCTGTTAATTTCCCACATCACTTACCATACCCCGCAACTTCATCCACTACTCCATTAATGCTCGGCCATCAATAGAACCATAGGCCCAAGCTATAGATTCTAACAGCGAGCAAAAATCCCCCATCATTCTCTGATTTCTATTACTCCTTATTATCTTGTTTTCTTGAAATGAGTGAGGTGATTTTACCCTCAAGTGTAACATTTTGTAATGATCTTTACTTCAAAGCAGTTAGAGGATAGTTAGGTAGTTTGACAGTTTTGGTGATCACCAACTGTCTCATAATGTATAAAAAGAGGAAAGTTTATGGAGAAGGGGTTCGAAACTTTGGAGAACTTGGAGACTAGGCCACTGTATTCCTAATACAACTGATGATTAATGAAGAATCAGAAGTTTTCCATACATTTTTGGGTATGGTTTTGTGACTTCTCTGTTATGTGTCATCAAATGTTTTCTTCCTTTAAGTATGGTAATGAAGCTGCGGGTCTTTATTTTCTTATGTAAATGAAGTTAAAATCCCTTAAAAGAGCACTCCTATACTTGAAGTTCCGACCTCTGCAATTCTCCTAAGTTACAGGTAGTAGTTTCTGTGTAAGGCAACATATTATATTTAACTTCTCCAAGTGTCACATATAGTATATTTTGTGTAAAACAACATATTGTCTATTACTCCTATACTTGAAGTTCCCACCTCTACAATTCTTCTAAGTTACAGACAGTAGTTTTTGTGTAAGACAACATATTATCCTTAACTTCTCCAAGTGTCACAGATAGTAGATTCTGTGTAAAACAACATATTGTCGATGACTTCTTCAAGCTTTCTTCATTCATCATTTATATTTAGCAATCAAATGGCATTCTGATATTTTCATGTCACCTAAGTATTGAGGGTTTAAAACCAAGTCTTTTAGGTCCTTCATTTGAGAATACAACATACAATTAAGTGACAAACAAGTGACAATAATTATAAACATTAATGTCTTAAGAAAAATTTCTACATAGCCAGGAAATTGGTTTCTTAAGGTACAACATTAATTGGCGCCATTGCCGGGGAGAGAAGACAAGAACACCTTTCCCTGGGTTTTCAATATTTTCCTCTAGTTGTTCAGTGAGGAGGAAATATTTGGCTATTTTGAACAAAAGCAATAACTTTGGCTCCAAAGATACCCCATACAAGGTCAGATACCTCATAGCAGAAAGTTCAAGTCCTTTCAGAGCCTGAGAGGATAGTTTCCAAGAGGGTTGGAAGGCCTAAAACTCCACTTACACCAAGTCCTACATTGTTTGCACTAGGCAACAGTTCATCACATCTTTCACATTCATCTTTTATTGACCAAGAGTCACCTTCTACATCCAATTCATTTCAAGAACCCAACTGTCAGGAACAGTCTTTAGAGTCTGTTTCTTTTTTAGTATATGCTATAGTTATTCAGCCTGAACCTATAACTACATTACCACATTTGCACACTCCATTTACTCCTCAGTCAGGTTCCACTTTTTCTGGTAATCAAGGTTCAGTAAATTCAGGGGAAAATATGGCAGCACCTGCATTTTTTATGAATTGGTATGCACCTATTCAATTTCCACAACAGTTGAACCAAATGCCACAAGAATACTTGAAGATTCTTCCTCGTTTCACAGGGGAGGATGAACAAACAACAGAGAATCATATATCGGTATTTTGTAATTTCACAGGAATCCTAAATGTTGAACACCTGGATGTTGTTCTAACACCTTTTTTCCAATCCTTGGATGGAGAAGCAAGAAAATGGTTTAAAGGGCTTCCTAATAACTCTATTACAACATGGGAAGAGATGGAGCGCCTGTTCACCCAGAGATGGGGAGAAAAAAAAGACAATGGGTATTCACTCATAGGGTTTAATGCTATAAAGAAGAAACCTGATGAAACTATAGTTGAATTTGTCAGAAGATTTAATAAATTGTACAATAGTCTTCCAGTGGAGATTAAGCCCTCCCCTGCTGGTGCAAAGATAACTTTTGCAGGGGCTTTTGAGTCAAATTTTGGATTCACATTGGGGGAGAGGAGATCCCCAACCCTTGATTAGATCCAATCAGATGCATTAGATATAGAAGCAAATCTGGTGGCTGCAGGTAAAACACTAGATGCACAACCTATCCAAGATAAGGGAAAGACTAAAGTAGAATTCTCTCAAGATCAAACATTAGAGGATATGAATAATGTAATTAGAAATTTGTCTAATAAATCATTTAAATTGGAATTAGGGAGTAAGAATTCTCAAAGACAAGTACAAAAAAATAGAAATTTTAATCCTCAATATAGAAGACACCCTCTGCAAATTTTACAGGGGGAGAGAAAAGATCAAGATTAGATCCAAGCACCATTGTATATAGAGGCAGATCCTGATGGAGTACCAGAGCATTCCAAGGATCATGATGACCATATTTTCACATTATATGCAGTAGATGAAGATGAAATAGATGTTGAGGGAGGAGAATATAGTGAAACAGATGTCATCTATGATGATAATGAAATTGATGACTATTGTAAGCGATTTTCTGATTTTATGCAGGCAAAACTACATAATAAATATGACTTGAGATCAAGGAAAAGATCTAGAAGTCAAGAAGATGAAGGTGAGCAGTAAGTTCCAGCTCCCTTAAAAAGGTGACTCCACAAGAATAAGAACCACAACTTGCAAAACAATTGAATAAAGGAAAGAAGCAATAGAATACAAGTAGCAAGACTCAAATGCCTCAAGGTGAGTCTTCTCAAGACAAAAGTGAAAAAATTCTTTTAGAAAAACTTGTTTCCATTCCACAAGAGATTTTAGTCATGAAGAGAAGTGAAGATGAAGATGAAAATAACACTAAACAGGGTCATGTGTTCATTTTAACTAAAGAATTAGAAAAAATTAGAATTCAAGTGCCCCTCACAGAGTTAGTCAAAACACCAGCTTATCAAAGAGAAATTACAGAGTTTATCAATCCATCTCAGAATGTGAATATAAATGACATTGTGAATTTGCAAGAAGATAAACCAGTAGTTGTTTTTGGTTCACATGTGGAGGAGGTAGATTCTTTATTGGTTCATGATTTACTCTTACACAATTGTATGTTTGATTCAGGAGCCTCACATAACCTTATGCCATTATCAGTGATGAAACAGCTAAACCTACAAGTTACTAAACCTTACAGAGACTTGTAGTCTTTTGATTCACATAAAGTCAAGTGTCTGGGGGGCATTAAAGATATGGTGGTGTCACTAGCCTAGATTCCAGCCAAAAGTTTGGTAATGGATGTAGTGGTAGGAGGTATCCCTGTAGGTTTGGAATGTTAATATCTAGGTCATGGGGGGCTAAATTGGGTGGTGTTTTGAAACTAGATTTTTCTTATGTTGTCATACCAATTTTTGGTGGAGAAGAAAGGAGGTTGTACAGAGACAGGATTTATTAGAACAATCACAAATAATGAAGCAAGTAATTCACCTATATATGGCTAGGAAAAAGATGACTTTTCTTGCTTGATGTTGCATGGCAATGCAGAATTAGCTGAAGATAACCAGAGGTAGCTTACTTCAGCTTGTGTAAATACAGAGCTGCAAACAAAAGGGGTGTGGAAGTGCTTCTTTTATGGAGCCTATTCTAAAGAAGGAACAGGTGATGGTTTCCTTTCACAAGATGAACAAATGCAAGATCACAATATTGGAACCAAGAAGGAGCCCAAGCTGGTCAAATTATTCAAGGAAGTTTCACTTTATAAGGAGAGATATATTAAGCCTTTCAAGAAATACACTAATGATTTGGCTTGGTCCTATGAGGATCTCAAGACATATGAGGAAAACATGTTCAACAGACTTGGATGCCCTGTCAAAGTCATAACAGGCAATGCTCAAGTGTTCATTTCAAGTAAGTTTGTTGCATTTTGTTAGAAGTATAATGCCATTTTATCTTATTTAACTACTTATTATCCACATGGAAATGGATTGGCTGAATCCACTAACAAAACATTGATGAGAATCCTTAAGAAAATTACTGCATAGAATCTTGATGGTGAAACTCTACAGCTGCCTATCAATGGGCAGTACCTCAAGCATTATTTCTAGTTCTGAAGCATAAGCATCCTATCATTGTAGATACCAGAGTGAATTTAGTGTACAAATGCCATAGAATTTGAATTGGTTAAACAATATATGACTCCATGCCTGAGGTGAAGGCACTGATCTGCAGTTCTTAGTGCTTCTGTGGCAAAAGCACTATCCCTAGGTGGAGCCAGATGTTGTAGCATCTATTGTTATTTAAGTTTTATTTTTCAGTTTCATCACAAAATGAAGGAAAAATAAAAAATATGAAAGAAATGGTTGATTTTATATTATTAATGGCTTTTGAAAGTGATAAACCCACAAGAACATCTCGGCCATCCAATCAACAGGCCACATATCTGACGACAATTACGTGGGTAACTAGAATGAATGTTATTTCGGAAATCGGATATGATGGCGTATCAAATATAGTTTAATTCGCTGAAGTCTGGGCCAATCTCAGTCATCCATCGAAAGAGACAAGATCCAATGGCTATCAGGTTGGATATCAGGTCCATATGACGCTGACGGATATCGGGTCGGAAAGTAATCGGGTTTTGTCCTTAAAATTAGACCCAATAAATTATTAACTGCAGTTTTTATTTCCTATCAGGTACGTATGGGAGTCAAAGTGGCATTGAAAAGGCGGATGCAACAGGTTTATGAACTAGAGTGTTAATTCTTTTGAGTTCTGTAATAACCGATCCATTGTCTAAAGGTCATGCAGATTCAAGAGGCACGATCAAGCGATAGCTTGATAAGTACGTTGAGGTGCGCTACGGGGAAGCAATGAACACAAATATTAATTAAAGCTCAACCCCAATAGTTGACCATGATGTTAGCATAGTTGACTGAAATGTGTGGCTAGAAATTACTACAGGGGTTCAACCTCATTCAAGCACCCGTACATTCTTTACCCCCACAGTGAGCTCCCAAAGCCTTTCTCCCCACGTCGCTCATTCCACATCTTCCACCGCTTTCATCTGTTAATTTCCCACGTCACTCACCATACCCCACCACTTCATCCACTACTCCATTAATGCTCAGCCATCAGTAGAACCACAGGCTCAACCTATAGATTCTAACAGCGAGCAACAATCTCTCATCATTCTCTGATTTCTCTTACTTCTTATTATCTTGTTTTATTGAAATGAGTGAGGTGTTTTTACCCTCAAGTGTAATATTTTGTAATGATATTTACTTCAAAGCAGTTAGAGGATAGTTATGTAGTTTGACAGTTTTGGTGATTACCAACTATCTCATAATGTATAAAAAGAGGAAAGTTTACGGAGAAGGGGTTTGAAACTTTGGAGAACCTAGAGACTAGGCCACTATATTCCTGATACAACTGTTGATTAATGAAGAATCAGAAGTTTTCCATACATTGTTGGGTATGATTTTGTGACTTCTTTGTTATGTGTCATCAAATGTTTTCTTCCTTTAAGTATGGTAATGAAGCTACATGTCTTTATTTTATTATGTAAATGAAGTTAAAATCCCTTAAAAGAGCGCTCTTATACTTGAAGTTCACACCTCTGCAATTCTCCTAAGTTACAGATAGTAGTTTCTGTGTATGGCAACATATTATCTTTAACTTCTCCAAGTGTCACAGATAGTAGATTCTGTGTTAAAAAACATATTGTCTATGACTCCTATACTTGAAGTTCCCACCTCTACAATTCTTCTAAGTTACAGATAGTAGTTTCCGTGTAAGACAACATATTATCCTTAACTTCTCCAAGTGTCACAGATAGTAGATTCTGTGGAAAACAACATGTTGTCTATGACTTCTTCAAGCTTTCTTCATTCATCATTTATATTCAGCAATCAAATGGCATTTTGTGATTTTCATGTCACCTAAGTATTGAGGGTTTAAAACCAAGTCTTTCAGGTCCTTCATTTGAGAATACAACATACAATTAAGTGACAAACAAGTGATAATAATTATAAACATTAATGTCTTAAGCACAATTTCTACACAGACAGGAAATTGGTTTCTTAAGGTACAATAGATCCTATGGTCAATACTGGTCGTATTTTCGCGCCTTCGATAGCCTCCCCATAAATGATGCCAAAATGTTGGCATTCATATATGAATCATACAATTCACCCAATTCCACACTAATTGTCAACCCGGGGCTCGACTGGTTATTTCAAGGCTATCATGCAAGGTATATGTAGGCCACCCTTTCCCTACCCAACATTGAACATTCAATCATAACATAACAATGTGTAACAACAAGTAATAATTGTAACAACAATCAGAGTAACAACAAGTTAAGACACACAACAACATACTAAAATCATTGCACAACAAGGAATAACACAACAAAAATAAACCTACGCACACAACTAGTCGAAAAGCGTATGGTCAGGAGAGTGGGCTCAACTCCCTGATCAGGGCTGTGGTAAGGTCAAGAACTATAAAATTCTCAGAATATTAGAATCTTTATTAATCAAAATAAGATTACATAAGTTTGTTGTTACAACTCAGAATTCTCGTGTGTCTCTTAGTGGTGGCTTTCCCAGCCTCGTAACACTACTTATACATTTCATTTAACAACTAATAGTGCCTAAGATTGTGGAAGCTACCTGCCTACAAATGCATAGCAATTCTTGATATATAACAGAATATAAAGATAACACTTGTGCTGGTCGATAAGTTGAACCACCATTGCAACTAATATCTAAAGATAGCACTACCAGCTTGATATTCATTATATGCTGAATCATAGTCTTGATCATCATTCCTTCAAATTTGCAAAGAAACTTAACTTAGCAATTCGCTTTAGGCAATAATCCGCTACGACTACACTTCATCGATTAACAATTCAAAAGACATGACAATAGGTATACCTTTGCTATTTAGAATAAAAATCGACCAACAAGAAAATGAAATGAGTACAGGAAAGGGATAAAAAGGTGGGTAAAAAGTGGGAAAATTTAGCAACCAATAGCATGCAAGGCAACCTTTCCTAAAAAATAAAAAAGGCTAAAAGCAAAAAGAATCCCTAAAAATAGGGATCTATTTTTAGCACTGGGAGTCACATTCATGACCCTATTTCTGTACTAACGGTCGTCGTTGTGGTGACTCGCTTCATGAGCTTCATTTTTCTTCTATTTGACTGATTGTTGCAATTGTTATGATTGCATGCATGTCCATTCACTCAGATCTGCACCATATTTGCACATGCATTCAGTCCCACTTGTTTTCAAGTCGCCCTTGGTCAGATCCACGCTGCCTTGGCCCAGATATTTCCTTGCCAAACATGCATTATGCATTCTTGGGACTCAAGGCTTTGCCTTGGCTCTAGGAATTGTGTAGAGGTTTCCTATCACTGGATTCTCAGCTATGCTCTTTGTAGTTATGGGAGACAGTGCCTAGTCTTGTCCTTAGGATTGCATAATGTGCAGTCCCAACAAGAAATAAAGCTGGACTGAACTACACATTGTGCAGTTCCAGTCCTCAGCAAGCCAAGATTTTTTGCATGATCTATCCTTGAGTTTCTTTGTGTTTTTCAGCTGAAATTTTCTTTCCATGAGCATCTCTCTATCTCCAGGCACCATAGGGAAAAACAACCACAACACTAGTGAGTAGAAGACCTGTGTAGGACAAAAGGAAAGAGGAATATTTCCGGGAGTGAAGAGGCAGAGAAAAGCTACAAGTTTAAAGAAGATCCACCTGTGGATAAAGTAGCTTTGGAGATTGAGGTGAAGAGATGACAATGTGAAAGGAGTCAGACCTGGAACTATGAGAAACTCCCGTTGCTCATCACTAGTGTTGAGGCTTCATATACACAGTTGTTCAGGAGTTTGGATGTCATCATGAGGACGCACATGATCCCATCTATCGGAATACTCAACGAGGCTAGAGAGAAGAACCAAGTTCGACTGGAGATTGACAAGTACTTCAAGCAGTTGATGCGCACGATTGTTGGAATAGACTTGCATATCAACACAGAGAACATGTAGAGGTATGTCGTCAGTCTAGCCGCACATAGGACTATTTTTTGCATGTTACAGGATGAGTTGGATAGAGCTGAGATCAGTATACCTAGAAGTGGTGGATGCAAGAGTTCCTTTCCAAAAATATGTCACCACACAGTACACGAACATCATTGCACACTACCAAGCTTGGCATCAGTTCATCACCAAATATCACTAGGAGTATGTTGCCTAGTTGGTCTTTCCACATCCGTCTAAGTCTTAGTTTTGTCTTGTCTGGTTGACTCTTTGGGGTTGTGTTACATTCTTTCCACGACTACCCCACTCTAATGGTGGTGATGTCATCTTAGGGGATGACAGGAAGGCTAGAATCTTTGGTCACAGAAAAGAACAAAGTTGGATAGTAAATATGAAAAGTGCATCTTTATTGGGTATAAGGATGGTTTAAAAGGTTATAAGCTTTGGAACCCAGAAACGAGGAAGGTTGCGTATAGTTGAGATGTGGTGTTTAGAGACATGAAAGATGTTATTAAACATGAAGTCCTACTAAAGGAACCTGAGAAGCTAGAGTTTGAGCCAAAGGAGGAAGAATCAAACTCTACAATAGAAGAGGAATCAGAAGATGAAGAGCCACAAATTCCAGTTGTGAGAAGATCAGTTCAAGAAAGAAGGCAACCAGAAAGGTATAGTCCATCTGTTTTCTATTCAAAATTTTCTTTATCTATTACTAATGATGATTCCAAAATTGTTAGGGAAGCAGTAGATTCAGAGGATGGAAAACTCTGGAAAGAGGCGATGGTTGATGAAATGGCATCTTTGCACAAAAATGAGGCTTGTGATCTAGTGGAGTTATCGACTGGAAGGAAACCCATTGGCAGCAAATGGGTGTTTAAGAAGAAGATAAATGGAAAAGGAAAGGTGGAGAAATACAAATCTCGGTTGGTAGCAAAAGGTTATTTCCAAGTGTCAAGAATTGATTTTGGTGATATTTTTTCTCCTGTTGCCAAGGTAGCTTCTATTAGATTACTTTTATTTGTTGTTGTTGCTTTTGATTTTGAGGTAGAACATATGGATGTGAAGACAAAATTTCTTCATGGGGATCTGGAAGAAGAGATCTACATGAAGCAACCTTAAGGCTTTGCGGTGAAGGGTAAGAAAGAATTGGTATGCAGGTTAAAAAAGTCTTTGTATGGGTTAAAATGGTCACCAAGGATGTGGTATCATAAATTTGATACATTTATATGGGGACTTTGCTTCACTAGAAGTAAAGCAGATCACTGTGTGTTTTTTAAAATTAATTGGTGGCCGTGTTATTTATCTGGTCTTGAATGTGGATGATATGTTGCTGATTGGAAATGACAAAGAAGTTATCGAGGATTTGAAGACCTAGTTTTCCTCCAAACTTAGCATGAAGGATCTTTGTGAAACAAACTATATTTTGGGCATGGAAATTAAACGTGGTCGGGCAAAAAGGAAGCTCTGCTTAAACCAGAGGAAGTATGTTGAGACAATATTCCAGAAGTTTAATCATTAGGAGCATTTTGAGGTCTAAAATGGGCCTCCTAAGAAAAATGTACATCCAAAATAAACTTTATAAGAACCAATAGGATTCAATATGGTGATGTCAACCATGGGGGATGATTCACCATTTTTGGAGTAAAAAAGTAAAAAGTTAAAAATTAATAAAATAATAGAACTACTTTTTCAACTCATATTTTCAACTTATCTCCCTAAGGTTTTACTCAAATTTCGAGTGGGAGTACTCATTGAATGAAAAATTTGAGTCCTCATCCAAGGAGTACCCATGTTGCATACTTTCGATGGACCCTGTTATAGGAAAAATGATAAATACATGAAAAAATGTGATTGCAATTACGTATTTCATGTATTTCTCATTTTACATGTAGAAGTGTTCAACAAAAGTATGCAACATGGGTACTCCTTGGATGAAGAATCACAATTTTCATCCAACGCGTATTGTTGCTTGAAATTTGAGTAAACCCATAGGGAGATAAGTTGAAAATACAAGTTGAAAAAATAGTTTTTTCTTTTTTCCCTCTAAAATTTGAAAATGCAATCTAATCTTATTTTATTCTTTCCACTAGTATTTTATAATTTCCTTAGGATGCCCATTTTAGACCTCAAAATTTCCCTAATGATTCTTGATAGTAAACTGGTGAAGGTTCCTATTCCCATAGGTGTAAAGTTATGTGTTGAACAGTGTCGCAAGACACAAGAAGAGGAAGAGGACATGTCTCATGTTCCATATGCAAGTGCAGTTGATAGCTTGATGCATGAAATGGTTTTTACGAGACCAGACATTGCACATGCAGTGGGAGTATTGAGCAGGTTTATGTAAAAACCAAGGAAGGAGAATTGGACAATAGTGAAGCGGATTTTCAGGTATTTGCATGGCACTAGTGATTACGGTATGTGCTACCAAGGAAGACCATGATTGGACAAATTTTTGGACATCTATGGTTTTGTTGATGTAGACTGGACTAGAGATCTGGATCATCGAAGATCTACAAGTAGGTATGTGTTCAACCTATTTGGAGGTGCATTCAGTTGGATGAGCAAGAGATAACTTGTAGTGGCACTTTCAACTACAGAGGTAGAATACATGACAACCATTCATGTAAGAAAGGAAGAAACTTGGTTGCATAGATTGTGTTCAAGTATGGGGTTAGTTCAACGAGCTATAAGGATATACTGTGATAGCCAAAGTGAAACTTTCTTGGCAAAGAACCTTGCTTATCATTTAAAGACAAATCACATTGATGTTCAGTGTGACCTTGTGAGGGATATGGTCGAGGAAAAAAGGTTGTTGAGACATTGGTGTTGCTTATATTGGTAAAGGATAATGTAATTGTAGTGTAAGATAAACCAAATAATGATGAGATGGTGTGTATAACCCTGAATGCATTATGAAGCAATGGGATGTATTTGTTCAATTCATTATTTGACAAGACACCTTATCGAGCTGGGATCGATTATGGAGTGATTTCACTCAGGAGGAGCTAAGAATTAGTCTTGTTAGTGTCAGTAGTAGTAGGACTCAGAAGAGTGAGGAGCATTAGGAGAATGTGGCCCTAGCAAGATGTTATCACAAAACCTTTTCCTGATAGGCTGCTGACCAGGAAGACCTTGAGTAACTATTTCAACCCAACTTTTGGCTGAGGCTTAGCCTCCCCAGTTTGAGAGGGCTCTCTCACTAGGTTAAAGATTTTAGTAAAAGATTAGATGGCTAACTCTATGAAACAAGTAAAGAGTATGAATGGTTGAACACAATAAATAAACATCCATTGGGCTTATGGAGTTAGAAAATGTTTAGTATGACAACAATATTAGCTTAACATGGAGGCCAAGGCATCAAGAGTTCAATATATCAATAACACATAAGAACATGTAGGAAACACAGTCTACAAATGCATGAAGGAAGTTAGAGCATTGCCAATGAGTTCTAAGTAACATACATTCATACCACTGCAAACGAGGAAATGAGGACAACCGTAAGACAATCAAGCATTGAACTCTCTTCTGAATCCTGAGTAGTAAAGCCAAACTCCTTATTACATAAAAACATAGTCTTCCACAATGACACAATATGAGTGTTTTTCTCCAAAATTTCCAACCCTTGAGGCATTCCACCTATTGTCCTTTATAGGTTTTTCATTTCAATCTTAGATTCCTTCCTCCAACATGAGGGGAATTCGAATTTTCTTGACTTGAAACTGACTCATACCTAAAAAAGACTATTAATTACAAGAGACGGTTAACTAACAGTCCTAGAGTCCTAATACAATTAGGAGTACAACTCCTTTTATGATAGTAACAACCTAAAATATGAATTAAATTTGATATTAATAGCTCCTCCTCCTTACATTCGACCTTGATGATGTCCATAACCCCCCATCTGGCCTTCAATAGCTTCTCCTTTATCTACCCTGAAAACTAGGAAACTGTCCCCTACTCTGTTCTGGCTGAAAAATAGGTGTTGGGATAGAGCTTTTATCTCCTCATAAAAAAATTATTTTGAAAAATTGAAGGAGGCTTTTGTAGGACACTTTGTACTAAACCAAATCCTCTCTTGGTTTTTTCCAATACCTTTCCTATTGCCCAGAAACTATCTTTGAATATCAGGTGTAAAATGGAAAATTGTGATTTCTGAAAAACTGCTCCTACAACAGTTTCGTAGCGCAAACTTTGTTCTTGCAAACATTTTTAATTTTGTGAATTTTTTCTTTACTTAGGCTTTAAACCTTCTCAAATTCCCTCCTCATATTCTCCAGCAGCATCCTCTTTCAAAAATATCCCCTTCTTTCCTTTGAAGATTGATCAAAAGGAGCAAAAATGCACCTATAGCAGTTTCATAGTGCGCTACGAAACTGTTGTGTATTGCATGTTACCTACAACAGTTTTTTCCAAAAACATTCCTCCTTAGGATTCTTCTTAGCTGTTTCCTTATTCCAATATGTCACATATACTTGATATTACCCATCCATAAAACAACTTCAAAAAGTAGTGTCCTAGCTTCAATCAAAATTGTGTTAAGGTTTCATCACTTACTGCCCTATTCCTTTGTGTTGAGGTTGTCCTCCAGATTTGCTCAGTTGAATCTCCAGGTCCTCAATCTTCCTTTTCATTACTCTGATATTGGTTCTAAGCCTGTCATTAATCCATATGATGTATCTTGCCTTTTTAATGGCAGGGACAGTCCAGGTGAAGTATTGGGCCTTTCTGCTCACTACTTGAGGTTTTGAATTTCCTTCATGTTGCCATAGGGCCTTCATTTTGTTGAAGTTGGCTATCTCAACTGCATGTTTCCTTGCCCCTTTCTTAAGTTTGGAAATTTCAATATTGGCAAGCTTCAATTTCTTCTTTCTTCTGACATTTCTCCTTTGAAATCTCTGTAAAGGAGACTTGGAAAAACTTGCCCTGTTTTAGTTTGAACACTACCTCGCTTGAGTTGAAATGGAGAACTGCCTCGCTTGAGCCTTCAAAGAACTCTGATGTATGCTGACCCTAAGCTTGCCAAGTGCTTCTTATGCATGAAAGGAACACGAAAATGACTAAGACCAATTCACCCTTACCTTTTCTTTTTGAAATTTGAAAAGAGTGCGTACAAAGACCCCTAACAAATCTAATGATGAGAGTGAATCACTGCATGTGATGGGTAAGGTTCATGGGCTGACACCTAATGATGAAACATTAACAACTAGACTCGATTCGACACGAATCCCCGATTTCACAGTGCATCCAGTGCAAATTTTGGGTTTTGTGCTACGAAAACTCCTAACTACGAATCCCCGATTTCGTAGCACATATAGTGCATTTTCTGAGTTTTGCGCTATGAAAACTCCTAGGCCATTTCGTGGTGGATGTCAATTTTGAAAAAACCTAACACATGACACTTTTGAAATAACGTGGAATCTATGATAGTAGAAATAAGGTTCTTGACATTTATTTAAAAATGGAAACAAGACTCCAACTCTATGATTTAGACTCTAAAACAAAAAAAAAAGAAAAATAAAAAAATTACTGGACCATGTTTAACATAAAAACTTTGGAACCATGCGGGCTGTCCAAAATTTTAAAAACTTTTACAGTGATAACACAAGGAAAGGAAAAGAAAAGAAGGGGTCCAACAAGGGACAAAAACTAAAAGGTGAGAAGAAGAAGAAGGACCTTTATAAGGTCAAATGCTATGGATGTCACAAGTTTGGACACTATGTCAAAAATAGTCCATAGAGAAAGAAAATTGAGAAAAAAGGGAAAGAAGCAGACAACAACTTTAGCAATAGATGAGATCTACAACAAGATGGATTGGAAATTCGTACTTATCACTTACTTATTTAGCTCAACCTCACAGGTTGTTTGGTATATAGATAGTGGGGAATCATTTCACATGAAAGGTGTTAGGGAGTACTTCTATAGCTATAAGGAGGAGAAAATTAGATTCCAGATCTAGATGTGGAACAAGTCCAAGTGCAATCTAGTTGCAAAAGGGTTTGTTCTATTTTAGAGGGAGAATCACAAGCCAATTCCTATTCATGATGTGTTACATGTGTGAGGCTTGGGGATGAACCTAATTTCCATATCTATCCTTCAGGATAAAGGGTACAATGTACTCTTTAGAGGGGTGACAATGTTGATCATGCACAAATATTGGAAATCACCTATAGTGATTGGAGTTAGGAGAGATTGATTTTATAGGTTTCATATTGTTATCTGTTAGAGGAAACTTGGTTGCGGGAAAACCTCTAAGGTAACCTCGAACCTCTTTAAGGTTGAATGTTGGCCCTTCAACCTGGAGAGGGATCTCTCCCTAAAACCTCAATTACTGAAGGTAACTGTAGTAGAAGGCTTGGAATTGAGTCATATGGCTAGATTTATTGAAAAATGATAGAAATTTGTTTGGGATATGTGAAAATACTACCATTGTGCATGGAGTCTAACCCAATAAGGTTTTATACAAACACAGTTTCTATGAGAAAAACACAAAAGAAGGGTAGCAATAATTCCTTTGACACTTAATTGATTTAGTGGAAGATGAAGGAAATTAATGTAAGGGTTAAGTGAAAAACAATTATTAATTCCTAAGAAATAAAGAAACATGAGCATGAAATATGAATCCCAATCTCATACATTCAGTTTTTCAGACATGAGGAAATGTAAAACAAAGGAAAAGATAGACATGGAAATACAACACAAGAATTTATGTAAATGCTCATGAAGACTATTTTCATTAATGATCTGCTCAAAAATACACAAGGGATGATATATCTCAAATAAATTCCAACCCTTTATTCTTCTACAGTATTTTCTTATATAGATAATACAATTATTTTAATATGTTTGTAGCTCAAAAAATAATTATAGTAATCCAGAAATATAATAAATATACTAGGTACATGCATCTTGAAAATTTTTAAACATATCAAAAAGTCATAATAACTTGCTGAAAATTATGCTGAAATTGAGCTTGAAAAAGTGTATCATGATCGTGTTCTCGTCATTGTAGATCAGCCTTGTCATCCTCCAAAAACAGGTTTTGTTTCGTTGTTGTCTTTCTGGTCATCCCTGCTACGATATGGTAATATCGTCATTGCTAGTCCTGTAGTTTCTTGAAAAAATGGTTTCGCTAATAAGCCGACTATCAAATCCTTTTCCAAACTATTTATTTTTCATAATGCACTAACAATGGAAACGCTAGCTCTTTCTTTGTAAAATACGCTAACGTGGAATGTGTCAGCGTGTTGTAAAAAATTGAAATTTAAAATTTTATTTTTGGCGTTGATATTCTCTCTATCAACCAATACCTGAAAACGCTGACACTCCCATTGTCAACGTATTCCTATTAATCACCTTTTTCTGAAGCCGATAAATGATGATAACCCCATTATCGACATTCTCCTGTTTATTAAAAATTGTTTCACTGACACAGAAATTGTCAGCGTTTATAAAAAAAAGTTCAAACTAAAACTAAAATGTGATAACACATATTAACACTCCTGAGGCACTTTTTAGCAGCAATAATCCGAGGGATCAAAGGGAGTATGGCGTAGGAGGATGGGCCATATATATGATGTGGGAATTAGATTGCTTCATGAGATAGTGACATGTGCTCCGGAGGTGAGCATATAGAATGACGATGTTTGCAAGGGATGTGTGATGGGGAATTTTGTGAAAGAAACATTTCCAAGGAGTGACACTAGATTAAAGGGTGTTCTTGAATTTGTGCATTCAGATATATGTGGATTGATTATGACAAAGTCTCTCAGGGGATACTAATGCTTCACTACTTTTATTGCTAATTTCTCTAGGAAAACCTATATATGCTCCCTAAATATCAAGGATGAGGTCTTTAATCGCTTTGAGGAGTTTAAATCTCTAGTGGAGAATGTGATAGGTAGGAAGATCAAGATTCCTCAGTCAGACACTAGAGGTGAGTACACAAGAAAGGAGTTCCTGGAATTTTGTACCAGGGTAGGAATCAAGAGAGAGTGGATGGTTCCTTACAACCCACAGTAGAATGTTGTTGCTAGGAGGAAGAATTATCCTATATCGGAGGCACTAAGAGATATGGTGTATGACCATGGTATGCCACGTTACTTAAGGGAAGAGGCATGCAGTACAAAAGTATACATTAATAATAGGGTTCCACATAGAGAATTGAGCAAAATAACACTAGAGTAGGAATTCATAGGGAAGAGTTCAAATGTCAATCATTTCAGGATATTTAGTAGCCTAACATATTGTGACATTCCAGGAGAGACACGTTCCAAGTTAGATTGAGTGGTGGTACTTTGTGGGGTATAGTGAGACCTCTAAGGCATATCAAATATTCATTCTAGGGTCTTGGAGGATTATAGTTAAGAGTGATGTCAAGTTCCTAGAGGATAAGGCATACAGGAAGTTCAAATATTTGACAACAATTGATGATCAAAATGAGTAGCCAGCAGTAGCTCCTAGAGTCTAGTAATAGGACCAGGGGAAACATAGTGCAAGTACAGTGACCAGCCCGAGCATAGGCTGAAGTGAAGGTGTTCCTGATAATTCACAAAGTATGGAGTAGCAGATGCAACATATTAAGGTGATCCATCAGAAGGATATAAGGGTCGATATTCAATCATCTACAATTGGCAAAAGAAACTTTAAGGTTCAATAGACACTCAGGGATGCTCATGAGTGTGTGGGAACTCTTAGGATGGGCAGTAGGTAGAAAATACAACTAGAGAGGTAGATTGGCTACATGGTGTTAGACAATTAGTTAGTTGATATTGAACCCTCCGACTCGTAGAAGGCTACACAGTAACAGGTGTGGCAAGATGCTAAGGTTGAGGAGTATACCTCAATAATGTAGAATGATGTATGGGATGTTGTGCGTAGACCAATAGGTAGAGCGATGGTTGGATCACACTAGATCTATAAGATCAAACAACGTGTAGATGGAAACATCGAGAAATACAAGGCGAGGTTTGTGATCAAGTGGTTCTCTAAGAAGGAGGGAATAGACTACTAGGAGATGTTTTCTCTCATGGCCACGTAGAATTTTATACAATTCGTGATCTCATTAGCAACATATATGGGATGGAAGATCCATCAGATGGATGTGAAGACAACATTCCTCAATGGTGAGTTAGAAGAGGAGCTATACATAGAGAAATCATGGGGCTTTGTAGCTCACAACAAAGAGACCCACATGTGTAGGTTGAAGAGAGATTTGTATGAGATAAAAAAATACACAATCCCTCACTTCAAATTCCGTTTTACTGTGACACCAATCTACTTTTTGTCTGATCGTTTTTTTTCTATAACCATGTTGTCCTTTGATAGCATGAGAACTTCTTGTTTGTATTATTACAACAAAACACAACACCTCATGTAAAGCCTCACTAGGTGACCTAAACAATGTGTAATACATGAGCATATTACCACTTTCACCTTAGCAACTACTCTGCTCTCTTTAGTGAAGCACACAACCCAACATAAGGGAGGTTTCCTTGGGAGGGCTTACGGATGAAGGTGGGATGAAGTAACTAAAGGATTTTAACCTACGTTTCCCCTAAGAATCCTATGATGACAATCATGAACAATGGTTCTACATAACTTAATATAAGATTAAGACATAAGTCATGAAATAAAAATAAATTGATAACACCTATCACTTGCACTTATCATTTGAAATGGTTAGCCTAGTTTTACACAGTATTTTGTCACACCTCCTCCACTTCCCTGTGTCATACCCCGAATTACCTGAAACTTGGCAATCATGCAGTGTATCCATCCTAATATGTAGCTCAAATCCTCCCTCAAACACTAATGGAAGCATGCCTTGAGCCTTCCACGAAAAATTAAGCTCTAAAACCCTAATTTTAGGATCTGTGCGAACCTAATATTGGAAACTAGTGTTGATTGCTAGCTGAACTATATTCTCGCACTGCGAGTGCACTTTTTTCTTGGATACTAGCATTGATCCATAAAAGGAAAATTTTACCTAAGAGGACAAGAATCTTCGTGATCTAGAGGCTTCCATACGGACGAGCTGGAGGTTATTCGATGTGGATGTGGTCGAATTCTCCCAATATTTTCCTTTGATCTTATCCCTATGAGCTACGTTCTTGAGATGAGGGCCTTCCCCTATGTTTGGAGAGATCCTAACTCCCTCTCCTACCTATATATTCATCCTCTCCCATTCCCAAGTGGTTGGTCTCTGATTGTTTGCACCCTTATGCTGAGATAGTGCCTGCATGTTACTCATTTGGCTTGGAGAAGGAGTGCTTGGAGAGCTTGAGCTTGGACTTGGACATTCACTCAAGGAGAGCTTATTGACATCAAGGCTTGGTTGTATGCTTCCTCCTTTATTTTATTAATATATACAACTTCTTAGTCACTTTCCATAAATGTTTGTGTTAATGCATCATTTATATTAATGCTCCTTGATATGTTAAGTGGATTACTTTCAATTATGCTAGTTGTACTTGTATGCTTCGTTGTGTCTTTGATCACTTGTGCAACAAATGTTGTGATCAGTAGAGCTGAGCCTGAGGTGGAAGCAATTCGAGGTCTTCAACAAAGGAGTACGTTATAGCATCAAAACGAGGTAGGCCATCTTCCTCTTCTCTCATTTCGATTGTAATTTAGGAAAGTTTCTGGTAGATTGTCCTGTAGGTTGCTAGTCCCACTCATTGGGCTAGAGGGATCATCTCTATCCTCAGAGAGGATTTACCTAGGCAACAAAATTGTGACTTTGTTGGGAAAGCTATAACCCTTTCCATCCATTCCTTTGATTAGATTCTCTGATGAGTTTAACCAACCATCAATTTCTTGGCTTGTGTGTATCACTATAGCTATTTGCAATCACTAGTTATTTCCTGAGAATGTTTAGTTTGCTCTGATCTTGAAGATTTTTTATTTTTCCTTATTTTTCTCACCCAGCGTGTTTTCCGCTCCGACAGAAGCATTTTCAGCACTAATTTTTCAATTACATTCACATTGATCTTCCTTTCATCACCCTTTTTCCTTTAACAGGCGCGCTGATCCTAGAGGATAGAAGAAAATTAGGGTTTCTTCTTGTTTTCAATGTTGTTTGACCTCTGTCAGTGATTTCCCAATGTAACTGCAATGTGTTTGTCTTGATTACTATCCTTATGTGATTGCAATTGTCTCTTGGCTTTGTTGATGTGTTTTTGAAGCCTATTTTCTTTCTATTGTTTCTAGGGTTGTTAGGTCACCCTTCACTCATTGCTTGGTCCGTCTCTCTAATATCTAGAGGTCTAGGCTAGAGATGAGTTCTGAAGTATTTAAACATAGCAGTTGTCGTTAACTGCCTACATTGTATCCCAAGGTGAAATATCTTCCTAATATGGAAGTATATCGAAGGTTCTCCAGTACTTTCAGGTATATAGGAGGCACTTCAGTATGGTAAGTATATAGGGACGCTCTCATCGAACGGTTATGCATTAGACAATGCTAACACAGACTTGTGCTCCTCGTATTGTCGAGTATATATTCAGAGACCCCACTAGGTTGCTATCCTTTAGCCACAGGTAATCGAGTTAGCCACCTTGTAAACATGATACATCGAACACAACATTTGGGGAGATTGGTTGCCGTACGTCAAGTACTTGGTTTTGGCTAAGGTGTATATAACGGTTCACGGATACTTGGTAAACCCTCTTGCCTAGCATTACCCATTTTGATTTACTTTTTGTTTCATGTCATAAAATTAACTGCCAATGATAACATGTCAAACCCATGCAGTTTCTTCTTGGCCTCATTGAGTAATTCCTTGTTAATTTTAATTTTAATTAGCGCTTAATGAATCATCTCTTTTCCTTCTGATCTTCAAAGAAAGTCACCGTGGCTCAACCACTAAGTTCACCTCACAGTTCCCCTTCGTTTTCTGATACTGAAGGGTCTTCACAAGGAGTTCATCTAGAACTTTTGTAGTCATTTGAAGCTCAAGGCTTTGAACTTGGAATTTTCCTAAGCATTCAACCCCTTTCTTCTCATCCTCCACCTCGAGATTCATGATCATCTCAGGAGTCTAATCCAAAAACCCCTGAGAGTCCACAAAGGTTTGTTCTATACCCTTTGAATGCGTTATTTGATCCATTTGTAATATCTCCTCAACATCCTTATAGTTCATACGATCGACATGGCATTCCTATGGAGTTATCTCCTCATACATCTCGGATTCCTCCTCACCAGTTGTTTCCACCTATGGATTCAGAAGGTGAGATTCCAACCTCTCCTCGAGGTCCTCCAAAAGTATCCACTACTCACAATCCTAATGTCGATAATGAGTATGAATATGACTTTCCTCTGGAAGGATTTCCTTTTACAGGAAGAGTTCCATCTCAACCACCTCCTGAAAAAAATGGGCCTATGCTTCCACATGGTTATACAACCTTGCCTCAATTAGTTTCAGGAACTCCCAATGCTTCTTCTTTATACAAAAATCCTATTTGGTCGTCAAATGCTATGCCTACTTCTGGTCCATTTATTCCTAATGTGACCTATTGTTATAAAACCATTTACCACTCTTGGTAGATCTGATAATTTGGTTATGGCCTAGGGAAATCCTTCCTTTCCAGACTTGGTCCCAAAATCTAAAAAACAATATTTTATTTCCTATACGCTACTTTGCCTTGTGTTAAAAGCGTGTACACATGGGTCAGTATATACCCAACCCACATATATGTGTTAAAACACTTAAAAATAATAAATCTCCTTAATTTTGGGTGGAGTTTACCGGTTTTACCTATTACTCACCTACTGTAGCCCGTGGTCCAACTGTTTCCCAATTGAAAAAAATAATTTGGAGAAGTATAATATAAACCTCCATGGGAAGGCCTAAAGGGAGAAGAGATGAGATATTGATCTTATAGTTGATTGATCCCTGATCGAATTTGACAAAATATCTGTGCCTCCTACACTCCCCAAGCTTTAGGAAACTCTTGTTTCCTCTTTTGAGATATCCTTCATCCCTCTTGTGATATCCTTGTGTATGATGATGGAGGAAGATTGCTAAGGCTGGGACAGGACGGATCTGGAGGACAATTCTGCTTGGAGTTGGAGGAAGACTCAAGTTGTAGTTTTCCACCTTTCTTGTAGCTTACATCACTAAAGAAATCCTATTATGTTCCTGATATTTATCGTGTTTATGCATTGATCCATGTTGTTATTTGTTTATAAATCTTGTATAAATTCATAATTTTTCATTATCTTATATGATCTAATGTATCTATCATGAATATGCCTTATGTTACTACTGTTGTATATGATTTTCTTGGATAATTTATAGGTTTCAAAGGCATCGGAGGAAGTAGAGGGTTTGAACCCTGTGGGATCTACCCAAACGTAGGACCTCCGGGTAAGGTCACTTCTTCCCAGTTCAGTAGAATAAGCATTTAGATTGTTTGTCTGAGCATTTCTTGTTGCTATTTTCCCTCCACTCTGTTTGGGTTTTCAACCCAAGACCCTAGGGTGTTCCCACCTGCAACAAAATTGGTGACTCCACTGGGGAAAACATTTTTGTTTATCCTAGTTTGGGTTGTTTGTTCTCAATTAGGGTTGGTTTTCTTGATTTCTTGCTTTTACAGTGTTATTTGACTTATTAGCTTCCCAGGCATCAAGTCTGATCTTCTGGATCAGGCCTTGATTTTTGTTTTTCTTAATTAAGTCTTTTATATGATTTTTTCTTAGAGTACAGTCACATATACACATCAGTTTCCTCAAGTAGACTTGCATATATGTGAGTTTCTTGTGTTTGAAATGCGTGTGCATGCCTTTGTGTCTTTACACAGCCGCGTATAAATAATTTTTGGTTGTTTTTTCAAAATATTTGCTCAGTTAGGTCTATTTCCTGGTGACTTCTACTATTTGTTGGTCATCCACTGTCTGTAGAACTTTGTTCTATTGCAAGTTTTCATTTTCAAATCTCCTTCTCAGTGAAAAGCCTAGTTGGCCTAGGATTTATCTTTGAGGAAGTTTTTGGTTTGTGTCTTGGGTTCAAAGCTTCCGTCTGAAGTTCTTGGATGTTCTAGTTTTCTAGAACAAGAAGTTGATTTTGATTTCGTTTATAACCCAGATTTCAAATTGTGTTGCTTTGCTTTCCCTTTGGTTTGGCCTTGTTGCTTTTCATGCTTTTTTAGTGTCTCTTTGGAAATCTTGAGAGTTTTTGTTTCTTGACATTTTGTCAGTTTGCTGAAGTCTTTTGCTACTGTTCAGATCAGTTTGTGCGAGTTTGTAGTCCTTCTTGTTTCAAGTTTCATTTATTAATTAGTTTTATAACTTGCAAGGTATAAGGACTCCTTGTGCTTGTTTCTTGATCTTTGGAATTTAGTAGTTCTTTTTGTGACCCCAAAAGTTTCTCTAGTTTCCTTAAATGAAAAAGACAAAAACATAGATTTTGCCTTTCTTTTTGTTTCCAAGCTTTTGGCTTTTTGGTTCTTTTGGTCTTGTTTTTGAGAAATTGTGATCTTTTTTTCAATTTGTTTTGCTTGGTTTTGAGCGAAATTTGTTTTTAAATTTTTTTCCCTCTTCATTGTCAAGTTGGCTTATTGACCTTATAAAGAAACAATTTCGCTTATATTCTGAGTATTCATAAGATATTTCGTCGTCATTTAAATTTTCATTAGGATAGTTTCCATAATAGGCATTCTTAGTCTTTTTAGATTTTGAGCGTGTGTGGAGTGTTTATGAAAAGAAAAGAAAAGTATTTTTCTTATATAAGTTTTTCGTAGAACCAAGTAGAAATCCCTCTTCATCGAAAGAAAATAGCTGCATGCATATAGTTGATCATCTATTGGTTTCTTTTGTGTCAAAAACATCATCAGTTTCACTCACTATACCCTTGACTTAAAGAATAGCCCTCTAAAATCAAGCGATCTAATAAAAAGAACTAGAACTTTTTTATTTTGTCATTAACAAACACCAACAAGTTTAAGCTCTTTAGGGCCTTGGAATAGGTGAGTGGAAAGTTAACTCTCCAATGCCGCTCAAATTATCAAACATATAAGTTGAATAACAAGCGAAATCCAATATCGTTAGAAAGACCGGGAAATTGGGAGTTAATCACAAGGGAGAGTGAAGACAGGGAAGAGACATACCCCCTCTCCTACTTGTTGGATCCCGCCTCACGACTGTTCCACCTAGACTTTGATATGAATTGGTGCCCATAGTTTCCTTTCCTAGGGATCACATAGGTGGTTGCAGAGGGGAATCCTGTGGCACCTGAGGCAAACGTTGCATCACATTCATCAGTACTTATGGAGGGTACCCTTCCGAAGCTTGGGTGCTTGCACTGACAAAGGCTATTGTCTGGAGGTCAACGTAACTATTTTTGATACCTTTGCTAGTAGGCCTGGGGCGTCATTACCTCAGACTATTTTCGGAAGGCCCTTGATTTTCGCTTTCTTGTATTTTGGTGTTTGGTCCTCATCACCCGGAGTGGAAATACTTGGAAGTAGTTTGATTGACTATATATTTAGGAATTTTTAGAGAGTGCTTTTTTCTCCTAGTTGGCCTAGCTTTACAATTTCTTTTGAGTCTTTAAATTGGATTTCTTAAAAATAATTAAAGTGGTTGATCAACCATTTCATTGGTCTAGGAAGCTTCGTGGGCTTTCACCTATGAGTTCTGAGCCTTCTCCTCGAAGGCGTAGGAGAAATTATGCCAATGATTTTCAATCAGTGGTAGCAGACGCATTGAAGGTTGATCCTCCGATTGGAATTATTGATTTACAAGATAAATCTGATACAAGTACAGAGTTGGAGAGGGACACTCCAATTCTTTCTAGAGTCCTCTTCTAGTAAAAAGACGTTACTGAGGTTGAAGAGCTTCAAGAGTCTCTTTTGAATCCTAATTCTCCTCTTCCTCCCGATCACCTGGACGTTTTATTGTACGTCGAGTCTCCGACCAACAGGCCTTCGAGCCCAGGTTTATTTTGATCTTTTCCTTTGATGACCACTGTTGGAAGCATGGTGTCCACCATGAGTGTTACTAGTATGCAAACTCTTGTATCCATATAAGGAGGAGGAACGATTTCCATACCTTCTGTTACTCCTAACATTTCTATATTTGGCTCTACCTCCATTCCATATTCAAGTTGGAGCACCCAAGCTTTTACCTCTAGCAATGATTTTTTCCCGTATGGAATTCTGACCAGTGTAATTCCTTCGGTTTTGTTAAGTATTCCGTCAGCTGCCTCCACATCCATGACTTCCATGGAAAATGGGTCAGCTTCTTTTTAGGGTTTCCCATTTGGGGATGGTCATATACCACATTCCAACCCATCTTTAGGATTAGTACATTTTCCCTCTATGGGTTAAATTTATAATCCTTTTCAAGGTTGGACTAACCCTACAGTTAGTGGATTTGGAGCTGGGAATCAATCTTGTTTTGAACAACAGGGAATACGCCATATTCTTCTGTCAGTTCTTTCCAGAAATTTTCTCCCTATGCCCATGCATGGAACCCTTACCAAGGGCTCTCTTCTCCTTTTAACACCTCTCTAGGGGGCAATTTTACTGGCTATGGAATTTTTTTGGCATGAGTTGGTCAAACTCTAGTTTTTTCTAGACCACAAGGAGTTCCTTATGGTTCAGGTGGGTCTAAAAATTAATTTAGGAACCTTGGTGCCTTCACAAATCAAGGGCATTCTTTTCAGAATGTTGGGAATTCCGCCCACACCGGGTGGAATCCTTAGGGTCCTCCGCGACTCCCTTTTTTGGCAACATTAAACTTGCCATATCTTTCTAAATTGACTAATGATCTGATTAGATATAAGCTGGTTTGGCCTCCAGTCCCAACCAAACTTCCCTCAGATATACCTAAATTTGAAGGGAAGACTGGTGAAGATCTAAGTGACCATGTAACCACTTTCCACTTATGGTGTTTGTCAAACTCCTTGATAGATGATTCACTCAAGTTATTCCAACGTACCCTAACTGGAAATGAAACTAAGTGGTACATTGAACTTTCTGGGGCACCTTCGCTTCTTTCGACAATCTGGTTACAATATTTTTGAACCATTTTCAGTTGCTTGTCCGCTATGATGCTGGAACTAAGCTATTGGCTAATCTTCACCAGGATCAAGCAACCCACATTTCAGATCACATCCAAGAATGGAGGAGAAGGAAGAGGCTCATTAAAGCCGATATTCCACAAGAATTCCTTCTTGAATGGTTTCTTAAATCTTTACAACCCGATATCTCTAAGGATGAGTTGCTCTCTGGTGTGTTCACCGAAGAACAGACTATTTTTAGGGCCCAACAGTTAGAACTAATATATTCTCAATCTGGGGTTCTTCAAAAAATTCTTCCTGATGCTCTTAGGTCCAAGGTTTATATAGCCAATCCAAAGCCAAGCCCCCATGCCGAAGGGCTAGTCGGATCGATCGATGCTAACACGGCTAACCTGCTAAATCAATTGCAACAATTGTCTTTACAAACCGCTTCTTCTATGCAGGCATCACCATCAATGCCTATGCCTTCTCAACCTACGTCTATAAATGTCATCCAAACTTATAACCCCAAAGGAAACCAACAATTTGATGGGAAGAAGAAAGGACGAGATAATAGAAAGAACCAGGATGGGAAGGGTAACACAAACAAACCCGACAATGATGTTGGAGGGCATAGGAAAGAATCTAAGAAAAAAGTAAAATTTCCATGCAAGTTGTGCAATGGAGATCATTTGAATCATATTTTCCCTAAGATCCAAGATTATCAACACTTATTAGTTCAGCAAGGATCTTCTAGATCCCAGGTTGTCCTGACAAACCCTTTTCCCCAAGGGTAGCAGTTACTTGTTGGTGTAAACGCTAGTATTGGTATTCCCGCAGGGGGCAACCAAGAAGGGGATAATACATCAAATGTTTACATGATGAGTTCACATATCAACGTTGCTATGTGATCACGTGATTATGGTGAATCAAAGTCATCTAAGGCTAAGTTTGCTTTCAATGCTTCAAAGCCACTCCATATTGAGAGGCCCTTTGTAGGGTCTATACATCGGATGCCGAAAGGCTCCGCAAAATGCTTGACCATTAACCATAATGCTAGGGTAGCCCAGAACTACTCGATTGTAGAAGATCTGACACAGAGTCCTTGTGCTATGTCGGCATTAGAGTTACTTTAGTCGTGCCCCACACAAAGGAGTGCATTATTCACTACGATCGAAGTAGTTGATCCAAAAGATTCTCTTGTGCTTACATTCGATATGTCAAACACCAAGAAAAGACTCCCACATCATATGGATTTCCAGATAAAGTATACATATTGAAAGACCAATATCTTTCGAACTATAATCGATGAGGGAGCTTCCACATGTGTAATGTCCATGTCATGTTGGAAGGCTATTAGATCACCTCAAGTTGTTCCTTCACCAACTTTGTTGCCAACATTTGATGGTCATTCTCATAGGCCACACGAGATTTTTCCAGCATTTCCCATTTGTGTTGGGGGAAAGCTAGTAAATATTGAAGTAGAAATAGTTGATGCGAATATGGATTACAATCTCCTTTTAGGTAGGATTTGGATTTATGAGATGGATTCCATTGTGTCATCATTATTTCACATCCTTTGTTTTCCTCATGAAGGGAGAATTGTAAAGGTTGATCAAATGGATTATTCTCTGGTTGATTCCCACACATCTTCTGAGTCTATTGTTCCATTAGTGGACAATCCCAAGCAACCTATAGAGAATTTAGGAGTTGGAATGTACTCTTCCTTAATGGGTACTTTTTATCTTCCTGCTCCTATAGCTAGAATTAATGCTATTTCATCCTCCAAGGGACCTTCTAGAAGAGAGTTCTTTAGAACTCATTATGTTTTGGACCCTTGGCCCTTACCCTCATCTACCACCACATTAGATGAAGGGCAGGTAGGTGAAATAGCATGTCCTATTTCTACAATAGAAATCATTTATCAATCTATTTTTAACTCTGTAGACTCTGATCCTACTCCATTTTCACCAGAGGAGATGGATGGAGATGTGGCTCTGGCTTGGACTCTCGATTTAACTTCTACTCATGATTGCTTATATATTGTATTGCCATCTGAAGAGGTGATTCTAGAAGAAATGATGGGTGTTGAAAGACCATGGAATGATTTGCATCGTCGTTCATATTTCCTCCCTCATTTGCGGGAAGTAGAGTCAAGTTTGTCTAGTCATTCTACTAGTGATGTTCATGCAGTTTTAAACCCTTTGGCTCCAACATAGTTTTCTACTGAAGGTAACATGTCTATTATCTCACAAACTATACCGGTGAACATCTCTAGGAATCCCAACATTATTGAAAATGTCTTCATTGGAGCTCACAGTTCCCCTGGAGAAATTCAAACTTATACCAATCTCTTTAAGGAGTTTCTTGATGTATTCACTTGGTCTTATGAGGAAATGCTTGGAATAGATCCATCTATAAACCAGTGTGAGATAAAGACATACAAAAATACCAAACCTATTTGTCGAAAACTTCGACCAGTTAACCCTAGAAAAGTAGTAGCTATCAAATTTGAAGTCAATAAGCTGCTTAAGGCGGGTTTCATATACCCCGTTCCTTTAACTAAGTGGGTCTCTAATTCCATCCACATAGACAAAAAGCAAGGAAAAATTCACGTATTCATTGACCTTAGGGACCTATATAAGGCTTGTCCTAAGGACAATTACCCCACGCCCTTTATTGATCATATTATTGATGAATGTGCAGGTAATGAGATTTTTTCGTTTATGGACAAATTCTTTGGTTATAATCAAATTACTATCCGTCCAAAAGATCAGCACAAGAAAACTTTTATTTGTCCCTGGGTCACATTTGCGTACAAAAAGATGTCTTTTGGCCTAAAAAATGCTAGAGCTACTTTTCAGCGGGCCATGTCATATTCTTTTCACAACATCAAGCACATTATCGAAGCATATCTAGTTGATTTAGCTACTCGTTCTCGAAAGAGAATCGATCATCCTAAACATCTTCGATTGATTTTTGAGTGATGTCATTTTTATAAAATTCGGTTGAATTCAAATAAGTCTGTTTTCATAGTCACATCCGGTTAGTTTTTGGGATTCATCGTGTCAACAAAGGGGATTCGAGTAGATCCCTTCAAGGTTGAGGGAATACTTTAGTTTCCTCGCTCATCTTCTATACATCAACATTAGAGTCTCCAAGGAAAAGGAAATTTCTTGAGGAGATTTATAGCCAATTATGCCGAGATCACAAAAGGATTATGAGATTGCTTAAGAAAGGGGTCCCATTTTTATGGGATTATTTTGCGCAACGATCTTTTGATGCTTTGAAAAAAGCATTAACCTCTGCTCCTTTGTTGAGTTCACCTGATTATAGCATATATTTCCTCTTATATCTCACTGTAGCAGAATCAACTATTGGTATGGTTCTGGTTCAAGAAGATGATGCCTTGTGTGAGCATGTAATGTACTATCTAAGCCGAGGCTTGGTTTGTCCTGAAACGCGCTATTCTCCCATTGAGAAATTAGCTTTCGCAGTTGTTCATGTTGTCCAGCGGCTTCAACATTATATTTTGCTTCGAAAAAATTTAATCTTAGTAGCCGTCAATCCATTTAAGCTTGTTCTCAGTAGGCAAGTGATTGGGGGTAAATATAATAGATGGATTCTCATTTTACAAGAATTCGACCTCTAATTCATGTTGGTTAAATATAAGAAATCTTTAGTATTTGCAGAGTTGATCTCAGAGCTGCCTTGTGAGGAAGAAATCATTCGTGAAGAAAAATTTCCCGATGAACATCTATTTCTTATTTCCTCGTAAGATCCTTGGTATGGTGATCTCATTATATATCTCCAGACTTCGAATTTTCCACCTGCTTTTTCCAAGGATGAGCATAGAAAATTGTGTCACCTCGCTAAAAATTATATTATTATAGGTGACACTTTATATCGTCACAGGAGTGATTCAATCCTTAGACGTTTTTTAACCTTGGAATAAGTTGAGTCAGTGCTTAATGATTGCCACAGTGGAGCTTGTGATGGTCATCTATATGGGCTTGATACAACCCAAAAAAATTTGTGAGTAGGCTACTTTTGGCCTTCGATATTCAAATATTGTATTGAAGCGGTCAAGAGATTCCATCCTTGTTAGATTTATACTCGGAAAATGCACACACATCCAACTCCTATTTTCCATGTGATCACTGTCGGTCCTTTCACAGAGTGGGGCATTGATTTTACTACTTGTAATCTGCCTTCGGCAGGAAATCACAAGTATATCATCGTGGTCGTAGACTACTTTACTATGTGGGCTGAGGCTATGCCTACTTTCAAGAATGATAGTGAAATATCAGCCTTGTTTCTTTTCAATCAAGTTATTTCCTGGTTTGGTATTCCTAAAGATATTTTAACTTACCATGGCAGTCATTTCCAAAATCAAATGATGTCTGAATTGGCTCTCAAGTTGGGTTTCTAGCAGGAGAATTCATCTCTGTATTATCCTCAAGCCAATGGGTAGGTCGAAGTCGTGAAAAAATCCCTTAAATCATCCTGCAAAGGATGATTAACAAATCTATATCAAATTGCCACATCATGTTATATCCGACACTTTGGGCATACCGAACGTCAGTTAAGACTGTCATTGGTTTTACTCCCTTTCAACTGGTTTATGGGTTGGAATATATTTTTCTTGTATAATGTGAAATTCCTTCCCTTAAACTGGTTGTTGAACTTCTTCTTGAGACTTCTTTTCTCGAAGAATGCCTCATTCATATGGAACATCTTGATGAGAAACGTCGAGATGCTGCCACAATAAACAAAGCTCATAAAAAGAGGGTAACAACTCAATACAATAAAGTTGTTTGTCTAGACATTTTTCTGAAGGCGACCTTGTCTTGGTCTATGATCAAGACAAAGATTCCTCGGGGAAAGGAAAGTTTAAGTCTATGTGGTAAGGTCCCTTCATTGTCAAGCGAGTTTTGAAAAAGGGAGCCTATGAATTGATTGCTTTTGAAGGAAACAAGCCGCCAAAGCCCAGAAATGGGCTCTACCTTAAGAAGTATTTTGCTTAGGATTCAATCGAGCATTTACTTGTTTGTATATATTGTATGAGTGTACATATCTATCTATCAGTTTTAATGATGTTGATATTTTTGATTTTCTTTGGCAGGTATTGATGGACGATTTGATATATTTAGGGTTTGTCGATGGTGCCAATAGACACACCCGGAACCTTGCTTCCACGGCTTGGGTGATTTATTATCCATCTAGCCAGTTGATGGTTTCAAGAGGAGTATGTATCGGTCCTGTATCAAATAATATTTCAAAATATATTGTTGTTATTAATTTAGTATCTGAAGCGATATCTCTTGATATTGATTCATTAGTAATTTATTTGGATTCACAATTGGTGGTATCTCAACTGAATAACATCTATTGGATGTGAGATCCTTATTTGTATTGCCAATTTTTGAGAGTGCATTTATTGCAAAGATCATTTATTTACATCATATTTGTTCACATTCCATGAT
Organism: Pinus taeda; assembly: GCA_000404065.3. Classification (NCBI taxonomy): domain Eukaryota; kingdom Viridiplantae; phylum Streptophyta; class Pinopsida; order Pinales; family Pinaceae; genus Pinus; species Pinus taeda. The sequence goes on along the minus strand of APFE030850696.1, from coordinate 10,840 downwards.
CATAAAATTCCTTAGCAGATTCTATTGTTAATAATGCTTTGGATTGGCATATAAATCATTGATCATATTAAAACATAAAAAATAATTTAAGTATCATCTGAATATATGATCATCATAAAACTGTCTGTATATAGATAGAGTTTTTTGTGTCCATCCAGTATAATATACAAAATCTGGACAAAATGCCCTACAAAATTTGGGCTTATGCCCATCATCATGTCTAATCACAAAGAGATCTTATCATCTATCTAACGATCTTGCTCAAGGTGAGAAGCTAGAAAGAAAATGATGGCATTGGCCACCTGCTGAAATAGTCGCACCCAGTCCCGTGGTACTCCCACCACATGCCACTTAATCTCCTCTGGTATGTCCTCTATGGCCACCATGGGTACTTGGTGAGTCAATCTCACAAAGTTTCTCTAGAATACATGGAGGACTCTCTCAGTCTGAGTTGTAGCCCCTTCAACATCTCTTCCATGACACCTATGTCAAGGAAGTCCATCAGGTCTCACTGGTCCCACATCTGAAACATGATCAATAATTTTGTAAGTGTCTTGTCTCATTGAAAATATTTTTAATTCATTTATATTGAAAATCCAAAAAAATCTTAAAATTCAAAAATTAAAAAAATCATTTATACCTATGGCACCCCATGCTGCATCTAGTGGCAATACTAGATCAGGATCTCCTTGGAAATCAATTCCAACGTAAGGGTAGTCTTCGACTGCAATGACCTATTGTTCCCACCAAACGAAAAAGTTGTCATCAAAAGTTGTCTTAGGGACCTCACTGCCCCCTAGTCATTTCATCAATTCAACCCACCTACCCATTCGTGGATCTCTCAGGCTACTGATGGTAGATAATACATTGCGACGAAGCCCAGGTACTCTCTTTAAAAAGAAGGAACATAAGATAGTTCTGTATCCGAAATTCTTCGTCTGACCCTTTTGAATGGAAGTGATTTGTTTCTTCATGTTGGTTAGCAGAGGTGTACACCAATCAAAGACTGTAGTGAGGCGATCCATTGCAAGGCTCATGGAAACACGTGAAGCCTGATGTAGAGTAGCAGAACCGTTTACCCTGGCTATGGTAAATAGTAGGATTCTCAATGATAAACTCTCTACATACTTGATTGGAATATGACTTCCAACCTTTTCAGGGATGCTAGGACAGTATATACGAATGTAGTCTTCTACACTGAGGCTACCTCTCGTTTTTCCAGTTGAGTGCACTCTCTCCCCCCTTCAGGAAATACCTGTAATGAAATCAATGTCTTCTATCTCGATCCTTAGGGGCATTTGATCAATCACGAATGCATCTTCTTTTGCACTCCAGTAGTGAATTAGCAGCTCAAGCAATCGAATATTTGCCTTCATGTTTCGCATTTTGAAGAATTTTAACAAACCCCATCCTATCAAAGCATATAATGCATTTTGATCCTCCATCACTTGGTTATCAATGGCATTGTCCTCTCTTTCACGCCAGGTAATTGTCATCCTACAAAAAACATATTTCATATCATTAAATCCATGTTTAAAATTTTAAACTCGCGCACATGTGGGTTTTTTTTTACACAGTCATGTATAGGGCCTTCATATACGCGGGTTACCTGTATCCAACCCATGTGTACGCAGAGTAAAAATTTAAAAAACAATTTTTTATGGTCAAATTTATGAAAAAACATAAAAAATTATAACATGTATGATAAAAGGGTTACCTGGAAGATTTGAAGCAATTTGAACAGTTGAATTTGATGGAGGAAGCTTTCTTGATTTTTTCTCCATAGCTCCTTGCTCAAAACACAAATGAGAAAATTGTGAGTCCAAAAGTCCTTATATAGGTTCAAAAGTGAAAACTATTTTTTCAAAAGTTGGTTATTATTTTATGGACTTTTTGACCTTTTGGCTTGGAGTGTTGGGAATGGGTTGTTTTTACAGGATATTTTGCAGACTTTTTTGAGAAATTTATTCGGTCGATGACTGTAGACCCATCATGGCAGGCATCACTTTCTTACTGGTATATAGGTTAGGGAATATCAATTTCCACTGCATTTTGCATACTAGCCTCCATACTGCGATATTTTTTTCCATTGGGTCGACTCCGTCATGTCTTGATTCACAAACTATTTTCACTTGCCGACTTATAAATCATGATATGATGGTAGAGCCAACCTTTACATGGGCATCTTAGTTAGAGCCTCGCTGACATATGTTTCCCATGTTGCTATATTGAATAGGCTCAGGAGTCCTCTTTAGTCCCGCCATGACTTGTGCATTGGAGACTCATTCTCTTTTTGCTTCGTTATTTTTTGGCTTTATACCCTAGAGGCTCCTTTGTGTTGATTTGTATTGATGTGTTGCATGTTGACCATTTGCACCTTTTGGCCTTGAGCTAGCCTCACTTGGACTCATGCTTAAGCCACCTTTTGACCATGTCTTCTACGAAATCAACCTTGCAATCACTTAGCCTCTGCAACTTGACATCCCCTTTTACCCATGGAAAGACTATTTTGTTGAGTGTCATTGACCAGTTTTGCCACCTTGCATTGAGCATAGGAATGTTCCCCTCCCAGGAGCTAGAGAATATGCTTTTTCGACACTCATTCTTTCGATTGTACTATAACATTCTTTTATTCTTTTTCAGGCTTCATAAATATGAAAAAGACAAAAAAGTTATACATCCCAAAAAGAGCGGGAACAGGACATTATTTCCATATTTTATGGAAGCTAGAGTCAGTTGGGTCGCCCTTGAACAAAGCACTCAAAAACCTAGTCTTTCCTCCATTGGGATGGGCTTTAGTTTGACTTAGGAGAGCCTTAGCCTTGTTATTGAGTCAGTACTCCTCCGATTGGTTATCTCTTCCAATAATATGGAGAGTTTGCTTATGCCTCCTGCATGACAAACTTATATAAAGTTATCATATGCTGCCATGTAGTCACAGTTGAGTCGTGCTTTTGTTCAAGGGAAGTAAACTTGATTCGGCCTCTCTGCAGTGTCTCTTGACCTATTTTTCAGTCGGCCATCCCTAGTTGTCAGAGTCATGTTCGTTATCACATCATCTATTTGGTCCTTTTCTCATGCTGGTTTGAGAAGGTCCCCATTGACTTCTTGCTGGTGAGTCTTGTTGTTATCGACTATGACAAATTGCTCTCAGAGCAAATCTAGAGCCGCAACTTGGCAATATTTTCAGTATTGATAGGTCACCTTGTGCTCAACATTAATTAGTATCATGGATCCTTGACTGAGTGGTTTCCCTTGTGTTCGACATCAACTTTCATTATCACACATTGGGATTCGTGTAGTTCCTTGGTTTCCATTTGACCGTATTGGTGGATTCCTCACCTCTGTGTTAGCTTTCATTATTGGTTGGTTCAGAGGGTTTCTATCATGTGCTAGCTACATCTTGTGTACGCTAAAAAGGTGCTTCGGTTTGGTTACTACATATTTATTCGTCTGATTCCTTCCACATTATTGGCCTACGGTTTACACTCACGCTAGATTGATGAAGGATACCTTAATACCTTCCTTCTAGCAGATCTTTTCCCATCGACTTCAACTCATTTCTCTAGGAAGGAGATATAGAGTCCATTTGGCAGTACCTTAGGGTTTGCAGTCATCAGTGGAAGACTCTTTCGCTATCGACAATGGGAAAACATCATTGTCTCCCGATTTATAGATTCTTCCAAGTGTTAGACTACAACTCACTTATTTGAACTTGTTAGATTGTACTGGGTACCTCGCTTATCATCATCATTATCGTTGAGTAGTCTTGCGTTTGTTAACAATATACATCAATGACCGGTAATCAAATGATTTATCACATGGTCGACTTCATATCATTTATTCCCATTGTGTAGAAATGTACCTGATCCGAATTGGATCCTAAACACTCTCTAAGTTTTCATAAAATCTTTCAAATTATGCCAAAAGATTCAAGTCTTAGAAAGATCAAGTTATCAGAAGGAATCCTCGTGACAGTTGCAATTTGTGATCAGCGTGGAGCAATAAGGAACCTTGGTCGAGCGCACAGACCGTTGGCTCATGGTAACGCGCTGGCACAAATTGGCAAAACTAGAGGCTAAAATGCTAATCGCGTATCGCAGGGCGTCCGCCTTAGTGAAGGAAAGCCCCGAGTGCCTGGACCTGAAATGAATATGAAATGCGGAAAAGTAATTAATTCGGTTCTGTAGATTCCAAAAAACTGGCAAGATATCAAAAGGCCTCGAGGTAGTAAGCAGTTTCAACTGAGTCTCGCCCGATGCCACACATTGAGTGACACACATCCGGCGGAAGAGAGAGAAAACTGCTCACATCAGATGGGTAAATGTCATGCTACTTACGCGCCTGATATGAACGACAACCGTAGGATTTGGGGGGCCCAGATCAACGGTGGAGGCATGTCCTGATAAATGACCAGATTTGACAAGGTTATAAAGCAAGATTACATGGGATTTGAAGTCCGATGTGGATGATGAGTTGGCAAAATATTCATGTTTCGCAGGCAATCTTAGAGCAAACAAAAATAACGGCTGTTCAAAGGGGTCCAAGGAACCTGACACACTCACCCATTGCAGAATAGGTGGCCACCTCCATGAGAAGAATTACACAGTAATGATGACGCAGAATAGGGGAATTCAAACAGACAGTGGCATAAGAACCAGAACACTGGGAAGCAGAAAACAACCGTCAGAAAGAAGACTGGCTTTAAAGCCACAAATTGATAGAAGCAGCAAGCAAGCAGCTAGAGAGCAGTAAGAAAAGCGAGTAAGAAAGCTGAGAATAGCGAACAAATAAAGTAAGTTGAGCCAACCTACAGAGAAAAGGTAACATCGAGACAGAGCCAGAGAGAGTCAAAGAGTGCGTGCACTCCAGAGAAGGCTTGAGAGGTTCAAACGAACTCCTATGTATATGTCTGTCATGTATGAGTCTCAGATTGGGCTCATACTACTATGACCAGTAGAGGTCAAGTTCAGTAAGGAGAGTATATGTACTCCAGTCCTTCTGATTCATATCTGTTGAGTGAGACTAAAATTGAGCTCACTGTTGTACAAAATATGATTTGGAAACATAATAGAGAGGCCCCCACTGAAGGCTAGACCAGGAGACGTAGCCCAGGAGCATTGGGTGAACTCCTTATTGAACTTGTTGTATTACATGTTTTCCTGTTGTGTTTTCCATAAAAGCTTCAATGTCTATGTATTTCGCAATCCTATTGATCCCATTGCGTAAAGTAACATAGGCATATCCATGCACATGAGTCTATAATACCTTAATTCTTTGTTCTGGATAAATTCTAGATCAAGTGGTATCAGAGCTCTAGGTTACTAAGGTTAGACAAGCTTGTGTTGGATTTTGTTGTTGAATGCTAACTAGATCAAAGCTTAAAATAGTAGAAGAAGAATTGGTTGAAGCTAACCCTGGAATTGGAAGAGTCTATCCTAAGAGGAAAATGTCTGAAGAACCTTGGAATTAGACTCCCAGTTCATGGATGGTTTCATCACCATGAAAGCCATGGTAGAGGAAATGTATAGAGAATTTAAGAAAGGTAGAGAAGGAAATCCATCAAACTCCAAACAAGATAAAGGAGTAGAAGAATCTCTCCTCCATGACCACTCTAAAGGCAAAGGGAAAGAAGAAAAACTTCCCACACCTCCTAGTAGCCTTGAAAATAAAAAGAAAACATCTTTGATTAAATTAGATGTTAAATTTGATTTGTCGATATATGATGGAGAGTTGAATGTAGAAAAGATGGATAATTGGATTAGACAGATTGATGTTTATTGCAAAGTGTAGAGCATCGATTTCGACAAGAGTAAGATTCAGCTGGCCAGCCTATGCCTTGGAGGCATTGCCTTGGTATGGTGGGAAGGCGGGACACAAGTTGACATGAAGAAGCATGGTGAAATTCTTTGTCTGGAGTGAATTTGTTTTTGCAAGTAAAAAGCAATTCTATCCACTAGCCTATATGCAACAAGCCATGATGAGCTGGCAAACTCTTCGCCAATTAAAAGGGAAAAGTGTACAAAGTTACACCCAAGAATTTAGGAAAAGAGCTTTGATTCTAGGAATTTCTTTAGACTCACCTAAAACTCTGCTGAAGTATATAGGTGGTCTGCACAGCTACTTAAGGCACATTATTCTCATGTTTAATGCCACTAGCATAGATAAGGTATTTGTTCAGGCTACACATATAGAGGCTAGAGGCAAGAATGTGAACCCAGAGGTTGGGGGATCATCAAAACCCACTGCAAACAAGAATAAGGAGAAAAGAAAACAGAAATGGAAAGAGAGGAAGGCAAATACTGTACAAAAGACCAAGTCTCATGCACTCATTGTAAGAAGGATGGGCATGATGATGAAAACTACTGGATCCTGCATCTGGAGCTGAGACCCAAGAAATACGAGGGCAAAAAGAAGAAAATTGTTGCAGCTATTCAAAAGGATTTAGGGTCAGACTCAGGAGATGAAACAACAATTGCAGCCACAGGTATAAAAGGTAAAAATTTTGAAGCCTCTACTATTAATTCTACATGATCTATTGATAATGAAGAAAATGAGTGGAAAAGGCATGAGCTTTTTCATATTCGAGTTATTTCCAAGCATCAAAAGATTGATACTTTGTTTGATAGTGGCTCACAAGTAAATTTAATTTCTGAAGCAATTGTAAATAAGTTGAGATTACTGACCACACCTCACAAGAAACCATATCCACTAGGTTGGTTATGTGATAAAGCAAAGCTACAAGTGACTAGACAATGTAAACTTAAGTTTTCTTTTGGATCAGCATTTGTAGATGAGGTTGATTTAGATATAGTTCCTTTGAATATATGTGGAATTGTTTTAGGAAGCCCTTACTTGTATGATAGAAAAGCTATTTTCTATAGAGCTGAGAACAAGTATCAACTCATTAAAGACAGACTCGAATATATTGTAAGAGCTCATCAACTCAGGGCAGATGAAAAGAATTGTAAATTCATGTAAACAATTTCTACTGATGGTTGTAATGGAAAAGAAACCTGATAAAACCAATGTATTTGAGGGCTGTGATGCTAAACAAAAAGCTAATTTAGAAAAATTTGTTTCAGAATATGATATATTATTTCAAGAACCTAAGGTCTGCCACCCAAAAAGGAAATAGTACATGATATTAATTTGCAACAAGATGCTCCATTGCCCAACATCGAAATGTACAGGTTGTCCACTTTAGAGAATGCAGAAATCAAGAAGTAGGTATAGGAGTTGCTCAAGAAGGGGTTCATCAGACCTAGCACATCACCATGTGGGTCTCCAATTGTCTTGGTGAGAAAGAAAGATGGCTCATGGAGAATGTGTGCATTGATTACCAAGCACTGAATAAAATAACGATAAAAAATCGTATCCCCTTCCTCGCATAGATGATCTATTAGATAAGTTAAAAGAAGTTGTTTATTTTTCCAAGTTAGACTTGCATAGTGGCTATCATCAGGTCAGAGTTGCAGAGCAAG
>APFE030850689.1:218942-231767 GCA_000404065.3 Pinus taeda | reverse complement strand
TAATATCCATGTTGCGGGATCCTTGACATCAAACTTCCTCATATCGATTTTTGGAATATGATGGGTCTTCAATCCCACATTAGAGTCTATGGAATCATGATTAAAATTTCTTTTTTTCTCATCATGTGTTTCCTTTACTACTCTTTCACCCTTAGTGACCATTTTTTGTAGCAAATTATTCATATTTATCTTCAATTCGTCCATGTTTGTCTTTAAATATGTCTTCAAATCGTCCATGTATATCTTCATATCTGTCTTCCAATCGTCCATCTTAGCTTCCACGCCCTTTATCTTAGATTCCATGCCATTTATCTTATCTTCTATTAGCTTTTGTGAGGCTAACATTTTTTGCACTTGGTCTTGTAATTTTGATATACCATGTAGTATTTCTTCCTCTTCTTCATGAGTCATGCTAGATCTTTTAGGCTCCTTACTAGGTTTTTTCATTTTCTTTCCTCGAGGCATTAGTTACCGATAATAATTCTCTACTAGCCCTTTGAATTCCTTCAAAATAATTTTTCAAACCAATCTTAAGCAAAAATTTAAAAACAATCTACACACCTTTTTTTTCTTTGTAGGAGCTCGATATTGCTTCTGATGTATCTTTGTACTTTCAGAACATCCAATTCTGAAATTGTGACCTGTGGTAGCCCTCTGTGTCCTCTTTCCAATGCCACCTATCCGACCCCAGTTGGATTCTCCAATGAAGCGTTATGCCAAATCTCTCATAGTGACCTGATTATAGGCCTTTTGAGAAGAGCGAACTTGTATGAAGTGCCAGGTTTCACTATTTTTCCTTTTGCCTCTGAAAAATATGTACAAAAAACTACAGTCCGTCCTCGTTCTGTACCATTTTACGCAATTTCAATCTGATGCTCAGAGAGAAAGTTATGACGATTTTCCCTAGGTCACTTGTTTTGAATGTAATTCAGGATTTTGCAAAAGGACCAACTTCCTCAAATCATATATCCGAAAATTCAGGGCACAAATATCTGAAATTCGGACCCGCGATTCAGTGCGATGTCTTCTCAAATGGGTTTTTGTTTTGACTTCTGAAACATCCTAGAACAAAAGTTATAGCGAAAATGCCACGATGACCTGTTTTGAGCAGCGAAACCCTAGAATCCAAAGCTTTGATACCTAATGTTATGAAACCAGCTCAAGAAAAGATAGAAAATATAGATCAACGCCTTAGAATTAAGCTTCTTCGAGGGGGAAACCTCCTTTACATTACATAAATGAACAATTCTTGGATGATACAAATGACAAAACCTCCTTTCTATATATAGGAGTCTAAGGAGTCACAATATAACCCAGCTGACCTAACATTAATAATATAAAGCCACAAAAATAATAGTAGAGGGATTCTATGGGGCACAATAATAACAATATGGGGACAATAGGGGCACAAAAATATTAATAAGGGGTATAACTACAATAGTAATGGGGTAATCACTAGTATTATAGGGACCCAACGTTAACCCCTGAGTTAACTTAGCTTTTCACATACCTAAATCCCTAGTCGCTCTTATGACAAGGCCTCCATGTGACTAAAACCCTCCAGCCTCTCCCATAGGCCTAATTCCCATCGAGTGCAGTCTTTTTCAGATAGTTTTGTGCCAGCATCTGTGATATCTAAGCCACTTTTTCAGGGTTAGGCTCTAGACCTCTGCCTAGAACTTCATGAAGCACTCAATAATAATAAAAAACGCAAAGAAAAATCCTTTAACTCAAAAATTCATTAATTACTTAACCTAACTCATCTTAACCATGACAATAATTTCGTCAAACACATCATGAACATGTAATCTACAAGTCATAATTAGACATATGAAGATAGAGGTCTCATACTTATTTGAGAATCGAAAAGAAGGACTGGTTCCCTCTCAAAATATCTGCAAAACATCTATTAGGTCACGCATTCATTAAAATTTCATTTACTAACGAAAACATGAAGAGAACCATAACTCAAGATTGTCATAAAACCATACTTGTAACGAGCATATAACCAGATAAACAACAGTAATAGAACAATCATCATATCCACATAATAACAAGTAGATTTACACATAGAACTCAAGAGGAAAAGAGCTCTTATTAACATATGAAAATCCAACAAAGTCAAGGACTTCCATTCCATGCAATGTTGCACTAATTGATATCAGGATAATTTCGGAGCGGGGAAAAATCAGAAAAAAAAAAAAAAAAAAAAAAAAAAAAAAAAAAAAAAAAAAAAGGAAAAATCGATAATAATTGAGAAAAAATCATTTGGTACAAAAATATTCATTTTTTTTCAATTTTTTAAATATCTAAACCATCTACAACATAAAATAAATAGATTGACACATAAATATGATAAAAAAACTAATATATAAGATGTTTAATATCATATCTAGTGCTAAAATCACACATAACAGTGAATCATGTCCTGAATAGTAAGTCCTGACTCTTGAGTCCCAACTCAACCTCAAAATGTCAACAAAAAATATAATAATGTATCTCATGAGTCATAATGTCATATACAATGAACTGAACAAAATAACTAAAGTCTAATACTATTGATTTCCTCTGCCCCTCTTGTGAGAAAATGCCATAGCTTTCCCTTTCCCTCTAGATGTAGATGTTGGTGCTGGTGGAGTTGGTAGTGGAGTCAGTTGTGCTCTAGAAGCTAAAGAACTAGGAGTAGGAGCTATAGGAGGCAGACCACGTCCTTTACTAGTGGTAGGGGTAGCTCAGGCAGGTGTTGTCACCTTCTCCTCCTGCTCCTCCTCCTCCACTACATCTTGCACTAACCAATCATCAGCAGACTCCATGAGAGGCCTCTCAGACTCAACCCTCCATGCAGCAGCGGTGTCAATCCCATCCAATGAGATGGCCTCCATATCAAGCGTCCTCTCAAGTTGCCTCAGCCACAATCGAATATTGTAGTAGACATAGACCATGTAATTAAGTCGCTGGGACTCCAACTTGTACAAAGATCATGAAATAATAATTATAAAAAAATATTGTTTAATGAATTCAAAAATTTATTTGGAAATTTGCAATATTTAAAATTTTTAAGTGTTAACCTGTTGCGCTTCTTGTTGTGTATTTTTTCAAATACACTCTAGTTGCGCTCACATCCTGAGGAGCTACATGTTTGGCTGAGAATCTGAATAGCAATATTTTGCAGAAGGGGTACCCTGGCACCATACATTCTCTACCATGCATCTACAACAAAATTACAAATAAAATTTTAAATAAACATAGGAAAAAAAATGGAATTTGAAGAGACAATGAAATTTGAAACAAACTAAAAAATATCTGGCATTTTAATCGTCCTATCAGTCACAACCATGTCTAAGCCAAATGTGTCACTTTCCATCTTATATGCCTCAATTTCTTTAGAGATTTATGTTCGTTCTGTTGGAGATTGCACCATCCTCTGGATACAGGCTAAGAATCCATCCATGATCTCAGCATCAAATACGAACTCACATGCGTAAGAAAGTGCGGGGTTCAGGAAAATCCCAGCAGCATCAATGGGAGGATGGAGTGTGTTGTTCCATCGTTCATCAATCACTCCCCATAGGAGGAGTTGTCTCTAAAACTCTTCATCACCCTTATCATCATAGTAGGCCCGAATGGATTCTTTCACCCTGTCCATAGCCTCATACAAATAGACCATTGCGGGTTTCTCGTCATCAACCAACCGAAGAACCTTTACCAAAGGTTTAGTAATTGCGCGCACCTCCTGCACTCCTGCCCAGAAGTCTTCCTGGTATGAAACTAGTCTGCATATGGACTCTCCCTCTGGTTTGCGGCTCATTGGCAAAGCACACCAATCCTCTGAAAGAAACATTCTATTCGCATCCCACATAGAATTCAAGAGGGATTGAAGAGATATGAAACTCGTGGAAAACTGTGTAATGGTGAGGCACACCAACTCTTTGTTCTTAGTGAATCTTCTCATCAAGCTAAGCACAGATGTATGATTATATATAATTTTTTTAATGCTTTTGGGTGACTCAACAATATCTTTGACAAAGGGAATTTTCCCTATGTCCTCCAACATCAAATCAATACAGTGTGCAGCACAAGGTGTCCAAAATAAAGTAGGATGCCTATCCATAAGCATCCTGCGAGTAGCAACATAATTTTCCGCATTGTTCGTTATGACTTGGACAACATTTTTTGCACCCACCTCCAAAAAAAAAGTCATCTAGTAAATCACATAAAGTTCTTGCATCTTTGATTTGTACATATGCATCAACAGATTTGATAAACATAGTCCCTTTGGGACAACTAAACAAGAAGTTTATAAGAGTTCTCCCCTTTTTGTCAATCCAACCATTTGACGTCACAGTGCAACCTATTTGTGCCCATGATTCCCTAAAATCCTCCAATCTTTTGGTGCAGTCAAGCTTTTCATTTTGAATAATCTGGCCTCTCATGTCAATTTAAGAAGGGATTTTGTACCCTGGGCCAACAGTTGCAATAGAATTAAGAGCAGGCTGGAAAAATGGATTATTCCTTACAATGTTGAAAGGAATATCACTCCAAAGGAGAAATTTTACCAGAAATTTGTCAGCTTTTTCTTTTTTAGTTTATTTTCGCATTGAATTGATAGATGGGTGTGAACCAGGTGTGGTTCGAGGAACAAAAAATGATGAGGCAGCTACCGGGTTGGTTGATGCTGCAGTAGAACCACTGCCACTTCCTTGTTTAGCTGATTTTTTTGGTTGCCTCTTCATTTCTGCTTTGGCCTCTCTAGTGTGATCTAAAGTTTCCAATGCTTTCATGGCTCTTCGGATGAGTTCAGGATTTGCATTTGTGCAAGGCCCTACATCAAATCTAGGGATTTGTGCAAGGTGATACTTCAATCTGTACACCCCCCCCAAACATATGGTGCCCACACAACTTGCAAAACAAGTTTATTCTATCATTTAAAGCAGTAGGTTCACCAAATTCCCAGAAAGGGTCCAATTTCCTTGGCATGTTTTATTTTGAACTCTGAAGTTGAAAACTTGAATGGTGTTTCAGTGAACCTATGGGAAAATAAGGATTACAATTTAGTATTTACAAGTTACAAACTTACCATTTAGTATTTTACTATTTACATTTTACAAAAACTAAAAAAAAAATACATATAATTTAAGAAACCCCATTCCAAACCCAACCAAAAAAACAAAAAAAAAATACATTGGACAAATGTAAAAAACCCCATGGGCCTATTCTAAACCCAACCAAAAATACTAAAAAAAATTACATTGGACAAATGTCAAAAATCTCATTCCAAACCCAACCAAAAACATAGAAAAAAACAAAAACAAAGTTACAAAACAATGAAAACACAAAACATTGGTGCCCATACCAGTTTTATGGAGATAATGTGTCTCCTCCTTAGCTCACTCTTCGATTTTCGCCTCCATGTAGTTGATTTAGCTCCAAAATATCCAAGCCTCTAATTCTCCAACTCTCGAAACCCCACCGCACCCTCTTCTATCCAAATGAAATAAAAAAATAAATCGTGTTTTTCCTAATAAACATGCGTTGCCCGATGGGCCCACGCTTTTTTTAGTAAAAATCGTGATTTTTTCGAAAAAAAATTGGCCAAAATTCTTTTTCCGATTTTATCGCTCGATTAAATCATCATTTTGAAAAATCGCGATAGTACGATATTATCTCAATTTTTTGCCGATTTGGGCAACACTGCTTCCACGTACCACCTGACCATAGATTGGGATGAACTAAATATTTATTTTAGCTAATCACTCCCACTCCATATTCCAAGTATGAATGTGGGATCTCATGGAATAAACCAGTCAAAACCAAACCATGGCTTCTAGAGGACAAACCACCTCAACCCTCAACTAATGATTCCACCTCATGGTCGTACATCACTAACCATCACCAAATTGGTCTTTATCCAAGTTGTTCAGGGCTCTAGAGTGTTTGTTCCAACCCGGATTCCAAGACTAGTAACTCAACCCATAACTGTATCCAGGATCCATATTGTTTGTCTAACCAAGTCTTCCAAGGCTAGTAATTCAACCCACCAAGGGCTCTAGAGAGTTTGTGCAACCAAGGCTTCCATGACTAGTAACTCAACTGATGTTGTTACAGGGCTTCAAGAGCGTTTTTCCAACCAAGGCGCTAGGAACTAATAACTCAACCCACAGCCATAAGGAACATGAGCACCAACCAAAAAACAAAAGGGTAAAACCAAAAACACCATGGCTATTTAGGAAATGGCAAGGCTAGGGAAAACCATTGTCAATCCTGGCAATCCTCTATGCTAATGATAGATCATAACCAAATAACAACATGCACACACCATGCATGCCAAAAATATTAAGGAAATCATACATGCAACTTGGTACCTACAAAGAAAACTCATGGTAGTTGTTAATCCCATTGTCCTCTTGCTCTTTCCTCCTCTTCCTTTTCCTTCTTGATCTAAGACTAAAGTAAGTCACACTCCTACAAGAGTGCTCCAAGAAAAACTTTAAGTGTGAAAAAGTATGAAAGAGAGAATATAATAGAGAGCTCCAAGCTAAAACATACAAAAGGCTGTGAACTAGTCCTCAATAGCCTTTTTATCATTGAAGCCTCTGTTTTCTTCAATTTCCATTATTTTCTTTCAATTTCCTCCTCACATGCAACCTGCGACCTTTCACCTTCTTTTTCTCCTATTTTCCATTATTTTCATAAATAAAATGTCAATTAATGCCTCTTTCCTTTTCAAATCATTTTCCATTTCCTTTTCCAATTTCCCCTTAGCCATAATAAACCAAATGAACACCCACTAAGATGGTTTTCCCAACTTTAATCTTGGAATAAGTGTCCCATGACCTTAGTCTTATTTTTTCTTTATTAACTTTATTACATGAACTTTTAACCCGAGGTTGTTACGGACCCCTCCCCCTAAGGGGAACACCATCCTCAGTGTCGAATGACACTTACAACCAGCAAGGATACTAAAAACCAAACATACTTCCTAAGGAGCTTTATAAATTAGCTCGTTGTAGTATTACAATGAGCAACCTGCTAAAAACAAAACCAACATGATAACCATGCTGCTTATTAGAGCTTTTATAAAGAAACTCGTTGCAGTATCTACAATGAAAAGCATATAAATATGTACATATACCAAAACTCATTTGCCTCCACCGAAAAACAATGAAGGACACATACTCTGCATCTGATCAACCATCTCCCATATAGATTCATCGGGCCCAAAGTGCTTCTACGACACTTTAACTTGCTCGATTTTGGAGCATGCGCATATTTTGTTGCAATATCCACTGAGGTTCCAGTTGGAATTCTCCTTCCAGTTCCACTTGCAATACAGATCAATTAATAACATAATCAACATCCTTTACATTTATTTTAAGCAATGAAACATGCAAAACATCATGGACTTTCACTATCGGAGGCAATGCAAGTTTGTAGGCCACTAGTCCAATCCTCTCAAGGATCTTAAAAGACTCGCAACAACGAGGTTCTAGCTTAGAACATGACCCAATCCTAAAGGAGATATTCTTGAGATTGATGCACAAATACATATGTTCCCTTACCTGAAACTCCTAAAATTCCTTTTGTTGGTGCTTAACTCTTTTGTCTATCCTGTGCTACCTTTAGATTCTTCTTGATAACCTGCATTTCGTGTTCCATTTTTCCAACATGTTTGGTCCTCTTAACACCCTGTTCATTGGATCACTCCAAATGATGGGAGTATTACAAATACACCCATAGAGTGCCTCAAACAAACTCATCCTCAGTGACTCATGATACCTATTGTTGTAAGAAAACTCAACTAATGGAAGATACTCTTCCCACTTTTGCTGCCAATGGATAACATGCATTCTGAACATGTCCTCTAAAATATTGTTGGTCCTCTCTGTCTATCAATCTGATTGTGGATGATAAGCTATGCTGATGGCCAACTCTATGCCCAAACCTGCAAATAACTCCTTCCAAAATATGGAGGTGAACTTGGCATCCCTATCCGACACAATCTTCTTCGGAACACCATGAAACTTCACTATCTCCTTAATGAAGACCCGTGCTACATCATTAATTGAATAAGTAGACTTCACTGGAATGAAGTGCGCTACCTTGGTCAACCTGTCAACCACAACCATAATAGAATCATGTTGTCTATATGTCCTCAGTAAACCTGTAATGAAATCCATAGAAATGACATCCCATTTCCACACTGGAATTGGAATCGGTTGTAGGAAACCACGTGGATGGTTACACTATTCTTTTACCTGTTGACAATCTAAGCATCTGGCCATAAACTTTGCCACTTCCCTCTTTAAATTCGACCAATAATATAACTTCTTCACCTCTGTCAATATCTTCTGATATCCTGGGTGACTTGAATACGACTTAGAATGAAATTCCCTCAAGATAAGCTTCCTGAGCTCATTGTTTTATGACATAGAGATCTTGTCCCTAAATCTGTTCAATCCATCCACTATGAGACGATAGTCCATATCCTCATCACCTGTATCATGTTGTAACTTGTGCCTAAGTTTCTCGTACATGTTATCCTGCTGACCTGCCTGCAAGATCTAATCCTGTAAATTTGTCTTGTATGTACTCATAGTTGTAATGTGTTTTACCTGTACTCTTCTACTAAGAGAATTTGCAACCTTGTTCTCTTTCCCTTTAATGTACCTGATCTCAAATTCAAACTCACTAATCGTGGCTAACCATCTAGCTTGCCTGGCATTCATATTCATTTGGTCAAACAATTATCTCAATCCACCATGATCACTCATCAATACAAACCTCCTGCAAAGAAGACATTGCTTCCACATCTTCAATGCATGAATGGTCGTTTCTAACTCAAGATCACATGTCACATAATTCTTCTCGTGCTCATTTAGTTTCCTTGATTCATAGCATAATGACTATCCTTCCTGCATCAGATCCCCACAAACTCCTTCCTTGAAAGCATCTGTACACACCACAAACTCTTTATCTGGATCTATGATCTTTAGAACTAGAGCATTTGTAAGCAAATACTTCAACTGCTTGAAACGTGCTATACATTCCTCTGTCCATTCAAATTTCTTACCTTTTCACTACATGGATGTAATAGGATAAGCAATGTGCGAGAAGTTCCTAATGAACCTCTTACGATAACGTGCTAACCCCATGAATGATCTAACCTCATCCACATTTCAAAGAGCTTCCCATTCCATTATAGATTTTATCTTTTCCAAATCCATTGCTATGCCTTTCATGGAGACAACATGCCCCAAGTAATGTACCTCTATCTAAAAGAAACTGCATTTACTAAGCTTGGCATACAATTGATGCTCTCTTAAAAGTATTAATATTGTTGCTAAGTGTTTGGCATGCTCTTCCCCATTATTAGAATATATCAATATATAATCATGAATACAACCACAAACTTGTCCAGATCTGGACACAATACACTATTCATTAAGCACATAAAAGTAGTTGGAGCATTAGTCAAACAGAAATGAACTACAACAAACTCATAATTCCCATACCTAATCCGGAAAGAAGTCTCGTAGATGTCCTCCTATTTAATGCGTACCTAATGATATCCCGATCTGAAATCAATATTTGAGAATACTGTCCCTCCCTTCAACTAATCAAACAAGTCATCAATCCTTGGTAAGGAATACTTATTATTGATGGTCACCTTGTTCAACTACCTGTAATCAATGCACAACCTGAGAGTACCATCCTTCTTATTCACAAACAATATTAGTGCACCCCACAACGATACAGTTGGACTAATGTATCCTTTGTCAAGCATTTCCTTCAACTACGAATTCAATTCCAGTAACTCTAGTGTGCACATCCTATATAGTGCCTTTGATGTTGATGTTGCTCCTGGTACCAACTCAATATAAAGGTCCACTTCCGTTTGAGGTTGTAACTCTGAAATATCTACTGGGAATACATCCTAAAACCACTGCAAGATTAGAAAACTCTTCAAGAATTCTACATCCTCAACATCCTTACCTTTATCACTGGAAATATGCACTGCAAATAACACACACCCTTTCCTATGAGTGCACTTTGCTTGCATAACTGTAACCATTCTAACTGATGTTTCCTTTTTCTTACCCTGCAAAATTATCTATTCTCCATTCTCATCCAAGCACTCAATAGCCTTGTCATAACAATCCACCTTGGTCCTGTGAAGATATATCCAATCCGTACCCAACAACATATTGTATGATCCCAATAGAAGTACATTCAGATGCGCTAATGTAGGCACACCATTCAACTCAAATGCACAAGCTATTACCAAGTGATGAACTCTTTTCTTAGTACGTATAGCCAACTGCACTAACCAAGATCTGCATGCGCTTGTTTATTCAAACCACACTTATCCACGAGGTCAGGGTTAACATAACTGTAGTTAGATCTAGGTTCAATCAAAATAGAAATAACTTGATCACAAATCTTACCGTCCATCTCGATAATAGATGCCTAGTGATCCGCCTTCCTGTTATCCAATGCTGCATAAATTTGAGGAATACTCTGTCCAACATCCCCCACTGTCTGTGCCTTCTAAGCATTGTAGATCTACCATCTACCACCTTTATGTCATGGAAAATCTCTCCTATGATGCTCTCCTCCACAAATCCAATACTACAAGGGCTTCCTGCCATCACCCTTGTTCTGGTCCTTAGACTGAAATCCATGTCCTCTATAAGATGCATTAAACACTTTAGGTGGTCTTTCATTCTCTTTATTATCTATGTCCTAAGGTCTTGTTCGCTTCTTATCCCATTTTCCTTTATTATTCTCATTACCTTTCCAATCTCGCTTAGTCTTAGATTTGCATTTCGATTGCTCATAACAATGCTTTAGCTTTCTAATGACTTCCTCAAATTATCTAGGCTCATCAAACTCAATCCTGTCTTTGAATGCTACTAGAAACCCACTGATGAATTTAGGAATCTTCACTTTCTTCTCTTTTATATACAACACATACCTCAATAACTCCAAGAATATGCTAGTATACTCCTCATTAGTCATGGATCCCATCTTCAACTCATATAATTATTTTTCCCTATCATCATATTATCTTTCTGATATATACTTTTTATTTAAAAGTCTCTCTAACTCACTCCAAGTCAACTCCTCTCTGTAAATGCCCCTGAAATTTTCCCACCAAATGTCTGCTTTACCTTTAAGACTGAATTTAGCTATTCTGGCCATCATGTTCTCTGAATAATCATGCAATCTGAAGAAATTATTCATTCCAAGCAACCACACTTCTGCATCTTGTGACTTCTTCATTTCTCCATCAAATGTAGGTGGTTTGGCTTTCTTGAACTCATTCGACAAATATCCCTTGTCATTTCTCCTGTAAGGATGATAGCAGTGATGACCATGGTACATGTCTGAACCAAAACTAGAGTAAAGCACATGTCCACTACCTCTTCTAGTAGTTGTATCCAAGAAACTTCCATCTCTAATGGTATCATCTCTATCCGACCTGTGCCCACCATTATATTTGCTACTATATGCCCCATTAATCATGTGCTTCGACCCATAACTAATATTTGGTTGCCCCTATCTATGCAAGTTTTCCAAGCTCTGAAGGATGATTGCATTGACCTCTGCTTGTTTCTCTTGTTCCCTGGCAAGTCTCTCTTGTGACTGAATGATTTGGTCATTATTTTCTTTACAACTTCTTATTTCTTCCTTCAAACTTGTTTAAGTGTGTACTATGTCAGGAGAGTACACATCACCATGTTGTTCATATGATCTATAGGGAGAGGCTCATGAACTATAGTCTACCATATGTGTTGGGTGTGGAGCCTAATTATCTTCTGTATTCAAAGGTCTCAGCAGGATGTATGCCCCAGGAAGATTGTACACCCCTCCACATGGGGAGGGGGGGGGGGTTGATCCCCCCGGTTAGGGGATCTGGCGGCCAGCGGTCCCTCGACAGGGGTTTGGGGGCAGCACCCCTGAAGCTAAAAATAGATGTAAAATTTCCTTGTAAAGTCTAGTAATTTCTAGTCAATCTGGGCCATTCATTAGGTAGATGATCTGACAGTAGAATTTATGTTTAATTCAGAGGGTTTTTGCCCTAAAAGGCAACTCTTACTATATATGAGGGAATTGTATTGCATCTATGTATATTTGTATTTTGAGTGAGGAAGAGAGAGGAGATTGAGAGCGAAGAGGGTGTTACAGTGGATCTGTTGTAGGTTTTATCTCCTCAGTTTGCTGGATAATATAATAAAAGAAGGATTGGCTGTTTCTCCGTGGACGTAGCCCAAACTGGGTGAAGCACGTATATCTATGTCTCTCTTGTTTTATGTGTTTTATGTGTTATATTTCTGCAATATTTTATGTGTTCCATTGCTCCGTAATATATAATTTTCTAACAACTGATATCAGAGCCGAAGGTCTATTTTGCTGATAAACGCGTAGGAGAGAAGGGTTCCTAGTTCGAGTGGGAGCAATGACAGAAGATGGTAGGTTTAGGGTCGAAAAATTCAACAACCAAAACTACCAGCCGTGGAAGATGCAGATGGAAGATTATCTGTATTAGAGAGATCTATACCTACCATTGAGTGGAAAGACAAAGAAGCCGACGAGTATGGCAGACACAGAATGGGATATTCTCGACAGAAAGGCAGTTGGAACAATACGGCTATGCCTAGCGGCGTCGGTAGTGTTTAATATTTCAAAGGAAACGACAACAGAGGGTTTAATGTCAACATTGGCCAAACTATATGAAAAACCCTCGGCCTCAAATAAGTTATTTCTTATGAAGCGTTTATTTAATATGAAGATGTCAGAAGGTGGATCTGTTGCAGACCATTT